>JAFFST010052395.1:54456-65582 GCA_022414735.1 Noturus placidus
ATTTGTTGAAAAAGTTTGAAATATCCAATAAATTTCGTTCCACTTCATGATTGTGTCCCACCTGTTGTTGATTCTTCACAAAAAAATACAGTTTTATATCTTTATGTTTGAGGCCTGAAACGTGGCAAAAGGTCGAACAGTTTAAGGGGGCCGAATACTTTCGCAAGGCACTGTAGGTACAGGATCTAGTATGCAAGTTGATGATTTCGCTGAAGAGATTAATGAAGCGGGTTCGGTCTCTCTAAGGGGAGTAAAACTTTCTAAACGTTGATCTGATATTGCTCTATTATCATCTATAGGGATAGTTATAATACTGTCTGGTTTTAATTTAATAGCCCAAATTATATAGTGTGTCTGTGCTGCCAGCAGTCAACCTGGAAACTCTAAAATGGTCATTCAAATTCAGAGCTGTCAGGTCAAATTTTAGTCTGTCTGACCCGTTGGTCATTGCATCTTGTGCCATCACACCACAACCTTCGACAGTCTTAGATTGTAGTGAAGCTACTGAACCAGACCATGAAAATGGAAGTTGATAACATGGAGTATGTTCTATGTAGCATCCATATGTATATACACTCACCGTCTGGTGTTTATTGAAAAAAAACTCTATTTTGGTTTCATCTTACCATAGAACCCGATCCCATTTGAAGTTCCAGTAGTGTCTGGCAAACTCTTCTAAACAACTTGTGATGTAGGTTTTGGAGACTTTTTGACCCCACAACGCATCTAATTTCTGCATTTCTCCAGCTGTGATCCTTGGAGTTTTTTTGGCCACTTGAACCATCCTCTTCACAGTCCGTTGAGACAATAAAAGACACACATCCAGTTCCAGGTTGATTCATAACATTTCCAGTTGACTGGAACTTCTTAATTATTGCCCGGATGGTGGAAATGGGCATGTTCAATGCTTGTGTTATTTTCTTATAGCCACTTTCCATTTTTTTTGTGAAACTCAACAACCTTTTGCCGAACATCACAGCTATATTCTTTGGTCTTACCCATTGTTATGAATGACTAAGGGAATTTTGCCTGTGTTACCTCATATTTATACCCCTGTGAAACAGGAAATTATGGTTGAACAATTTCCTAATCCTAGTCACCCAGGTGTACTAAATAATGTAAAATATCAATGGGAATATACTTCAAAAATATTTCTCATATGAATTAATAGGGGTGCCAAGAATTGTTGCACACCTATATTTAAATTTTTTTTTTACATAAACCTGTTGTGTTTGCAATTGTTTGATATCCAGGAAAGCAGAGTAGTTTGTGAATTTTTTTTAACAAAAGATAAAAAGGTTAAACAATAAAGACAATCTTTCACATCCTTCTTTGCTCCTATTTACCAAGAGTGCCATTATTATTGGAGAGCACTGTAAGTGGTATAGGACAGTTAATGCTGTCAAGAAAATAATGTAGAAATTGCACGAAAAATCAGCTGTTTCAGAATGTTGTTATTTATTTGCCAACTGATTAAAACGCACGTAGTTTCTATTCTGACAAGCATGATGACTGTGGAAGAAGATCAGCTCAAATAATCGCTGTAATAAAATGTGCCATGCCTAACTTGTTCAAACACTTTCTGCAACATAAACATGACTAAAATGTAATGACTGTGACAACCTATCAGTTAAAATAATTGCAGCAGTAAAGGTGACACGCCTAAACTGAGTAAACCCTGATTATCTATATCACATAAACCCGCACAATAAAGAGGTAACTAACAACCAACATGACATAACATTCTTCAAAGAGTTGCTTGCAATTATGTATTATGTATCAGAGAGGTCTCCAAACACATAAATCCCCAAAAGTTATGCACTGCTTCTTTAAATTATATATTTTTTAACTGAACATAACCTCACATGCTGTAAAATGGCATAAATTGAGATTCATTTTCTTTAAATTAGCTTAAAATCATTAAAATTATTTGGACATTATGTACATACAGATGTTACGATGTAAATACAGTTGGCAAAGCCAGCTGTGAATGGCATCTCCCCAGATTTTCTGTTTGTTGATTGGTATGTAAAACAAAATACTGCCACTATTATTTATTATAAATCAACCTTTTGCTGTTATACAGTGGGCAACTGCACAGAACACAGTGTCTCATAAAATCCATCTGCAACCCGTGGAGCATTGTTGACGCACAGATACAACTTGTCCACAGTTAGCTTCCCAAAGTTCAAATCCTTAGCCAGTTTAATCTTCCACACTTCTTCAAATATCCTTTCTGCTTCCACTTCTGTCACTTTAGCTAGTGTGAGATGGTAATTAGGGTTTCGCGAGTCACGATGGAGCCAGCCTTTCTCCATGAATGCTTCCTGGAAGGGAGTGTTCAGGTTCTGGATGTCTGAGTGGGGCTGGGGGGCTACATGGAGAACTTTTCCCCTGAAGTGTCTCAGTCTAGGAGTGAAGAAGACAGAGATGGGTGGTTTGTAGAAGGTTTTGACCACCGAGCGAAAGAGCTCGCAAGCAGCAAAGACATCCGCAGGGCCTTTAAGAACGAGCAAAGAGAGAGTAATATGCAATGACTCTGGGTTCACCCAGAACGGCTCTGACTGGGGCAAGTGGGTCAGAACTTTCTTCTGGACAAGCTGGTAGGCCCTCAAGGCTGCAGGTGAGTCCACTCGGAAGCAAATAAAATGAGTGGGCTTGCGTTTTTGGCGTCCTTGAGGTATGGGCTGCGTAGGCTCCACTTCTTCCTCCTTCATTTTCTCCTTGTCCCAGCTGTCTGTCCATTCATCCTGTGTTGTGATTTGTTTGTCTTCCGGACAGATGGATAGTACCTCTGCCTCTTGAGCTAGACCTGCATCCTCACAGTCTTTGTCAGTTTGTGAATTTGTGCAACAATCTAATGTTTCTCCAGCATCACTGAAAGTTCCCTCATCTTCAGCTCCCATTAAGCTGTGGTTTACGCAACCCTGCTCATTTTCTTCATTGTCTTCTGCTGTATCTGGAGCAACATTTTCTATGAATTGTGTCATTGTCATAATGAGACCAAAGGGAACAAACATTAAGGATCAACATTAGACAACATGTCATAAAAAAAACATATTAAATAAGCAACGTTCATCACAACGATTAGACAGATGAGCAGAGTGAGTGAGGCAGCACTAATGAACTGCTGAATATGATAGTAACTTCAACTGATATAAATATACATTGATTAACACCAGCATGATTAGATAGCACAGAGAGTGTAATACGTAATATAATTCAAACTTGATCTAAAAAGACACTTAGCCTCACCTTGTGGTTGATCCCCCTTATCAAATGGGGACATTACTGACTGTCCTGTGGAGCCAAACACGTGGTCAGTGCGACTGTCTTTGTCCCACACACGCTGGCCTTTATAGCTGAAGTACTGGATCCTGTGGCGAGGAATAGCCATTTCCTCTGAATAGTCACAGTCACATACCTGTGAACATATAAAGCCACAATTGCTTACACTGTGTATGCAACGTCTTCGAATCTGAAATGAATAAGTGCAAAGTGAAAAAGATAGCCTTGCATCTTGCACCTTAATGTCCCAGGAGAAGTCAGAGAAAGGACGTTCCAGAACTCCCAGAAAGCGGTCCAGATGGCCGACTATAAAGTCTGCTGGGTCCACAGTAGTATCCCACAGAATCCTCTTAATGACTTCATCTGCTGTGCGCATGCGCTTCTTTTTCTCAGGCCCTTGGGGGCAAAAAAAAAAAAAAGAATATTGAGATTTTTCAGTAATAAAGTTTTACAGTTGAATAAAAGATGCTTACACAACATATAGCCTTTACCTTGGCTTTCTTCATCTTTGGCCTTATCCGTTTTGCCGGACTTTCTTCTCGTTTTAGGCTTTTTGCATACTTTCTCTTCTGTTTTTACCAGTTTATGATTAGCAGATGCAGATGTGCCACTTCGGGAACAAAATGGTGGGACCAGACAAGAAAGAATGGTACATTAGACTATTAGGGTGTTTTCACACCTAGTTCGTTTGAGCCCTCCAATGCTCTCTGAGAAGTTCAATGTGTATATGTGAATGAACCAAGTGATGTCAGACCTCCCAAAAGGGACCCAAAAACAAACCTTTAAGGTTCAAAAGCATTCGTTTGTGGTTCGATTTCTTTGTGATATGTGAAAGCAATGAGGTACAGGTCCACTTTGTGTTTCGTTTCGACATGTGTAGCTTAGCTAGAGGTTTTGTGTGGTCTCAGGAGGAGAGCTGAACACTTCTTGAAATTTGTAAAGATGATTGCATTAAACTCCAATTGCCCTCAACACATAAGAACATAAAAGTGCTTCTTTTGTTTTCTCAAAAAATTAAGGAAAGAGGCTATAACAGAACAGCACTACAATGCCGGGTAAAAGCAAAAGAAAAACTACAGCAGAAGAACATGAGTATTCATGACAAAATGTGTCGAAGTGGTGAGTCCACTGAAATTAAGGATTCCTGCCTCTTCTATGATGACTTGGATGAAATTTTGGGTGCAAACTGGGGTCTGAGTTATTATGACGTTGTTGTGTGAACAAGAAGGTTTCTGAGATCACTTCATTGCTGAAGAGGAAAAAAAAAAAGAACTGGGTTCTCTTTTGAGTCCACTATATTGTGAACACCAAAAGGACTGAGGTCACTTTCGGTTGCTTCCCTTTCTGGTTCACTTTAAATGAACTGGGTTTGATTCTTTTAAAATGAACTATATGTGAAACACCCTTAGGCTCCATCAAACCTTTCAGCATTTGCCAAACAAAATGCTACAGAAACTATGCCACCTGCTGTATGAAAACTCTACTACAGAAAAGCACATTAAAATGGCACTGGAGTTTTAACATTCACACCAATCAAGACTATAATCCAATAATATAGACAAACCTGTGAGACAGGCGACATCTGTCTCCAAAATGACACCTGCTTTTCAGGAAAAACTTGCAGACATCAATTTCTTTGGGGTCTTGTTTAGTTGCATCTGGATGCAAGTGAGAACAATCACAGAGGTTATTTCCACACAAAGAGTCATTCAGAGTTGTATATATTGATTTAGCTTTCAGTTAAAAAAATTAATAGCTTACCCAATTTTGAAAAGATAGCGTAGGTTGTTTTCATATATGTAATTTTTTTTAATTAATATTATTCTAAGTTTTTTTTCAAGGTCAGTTCACATGGACACAGTGAAACATAGTCTAGGTCAGGGATGCCCACACTTTTTTGACTTGCGAGCTACTTTCAACATGACCCGTCAAAGAGATCTATCTGCACTAAAAATCCGAAACATATATTTATTTGTATATATACACTGAGTACATTTCAAATATATATACACAAACAATATACACTGCTCAAAAAAATAAAGGGAACACTAAAATAAAACATCCTAGATCTGAATGAATGAAATAATCTCATTAAATACTCCTTTCTTTACATAGTTGAATGTGCTGACAACAAAATCACACAAAAATTATCAATGGAAATCAAATTTATCAACCCATGGAGGTCTGGATTTGGAGTCACACTCAAAATCAAAGTGGAAAACCACACTACAGGCCGATCCAACTTTGATGTAATGTCCTTAAAACAAGTCAAAATGAGGCTCAGTAGTGTGCGTGGCCTCCACGTGCCTGTATGACCTCCCTGCAACGCCTCCCTACACCTCATGTGGTGGCAACAGTCTGTGGTGCAACGTGGTGTTGGTGGATGGAGCAAGACATGATGTCCCAGATGTGCTCAATTGGATTCAGGTCTGGGGAATGAACGGGTTAGTCCATAGCATCAGCAGACACATGCACATGAGCAGACACATGCACATTTGTGGCCTGCTGGAGGTCATTTTGCAGGGCTCTGGCAGTGCTCCTCCTGCTCCTCCTTGCACAAAGCCGGAGGTAGCGGTCCTGCTGCTGGGTTGTTGCCCTCCTACGGCCTCCTCCACGTCTCCTGATGTACTGGCCTGTCTCCTGGTAGCGCCTCCATGCTCTGGACACTACGCTGACAGACACAGCAAACCTTCTTGCCACAGCTCACATTGATGTGCCATCCTGGATGAGCTGCACTACCTGAGCCACTTGTCTGGGTTGTAGACTCCGTCTCATGCTACCACTAGAGTGAAAGCACCGCTAGCATTCAAAAATGCCCAAAACATCAGCCAGGAAGCATAGGAACTGAGAAGTGCTCTGTGGTCACCACCTGCAGAACCACTCCTTTATTGGGGGTGTCTTGCTAATTGCCTATAATTTCCACCTGTTGTCTATTCCATTTGCACAACAGCATGTGAAATTGATTGTCAATCAGTGCTGCATCCTAAGTGGACAGATTGATTTCACAGGAGTGTGATTGACTTGGAGTTACATAGTGTTGTTTAAGTGTTCCCTTTATTTTTTGAGCAGTGTATGTTCATGTACCTTGCATAACTGCATGAACCCTTATAGCACACTACATTTCAGTACATTTTTGGTCATTACCGTACTCTGATGACTTGTACTGAATAGAATCAGCCAGGGTTGCATAGTCATAGTCTGGACAGTAGCTACAGGTAGCCAGCCTCAAGCAGGCTACCAGCATCCAAATGATGATCAGTCATTGTGGAACGGTATTTGGGTTTACTAGTCTTCATGTGAGAATAGGCTGAGTCACAGAAATAAGTAGAGCCAAATAATGCACTCAATGAGGTTGCACATGTCCTCATGTTTGGGTACTTTTCCCCTGTAAGTTCCAAAACTGTCCATGAGCCCTGGACTTCAGCTGAATGTTAGTCTGTAGTTTCTCATTCTCCACTTCAGACGAGTTCAGGTGAAACAGTGTTGCAATGTTCGATGCGAGTGAATCAACCTCAACATTGTCCCTAAATGGGAAGGACATGAATGTAGTGACTGGCTCCAGTAAAGTCTTGAAAGCGTCTGTCAAACCCTGACCGACAGCTGTCAATCTGCTAAGTGTAGCGTGCAATGTTCAATTGCGCACAAGCCTTCCGCTGCGTCTCCAACTCTGACGCGAGGTTTTGGAAGTTCCCAAAATCCTGGCGCTGCAGCTTTGAGAGAAGTTGCATTTTCCGTTTAAAGGCATTAATTGAGCTGATCATATTGATCACGGTTGTCTTTTCCTTGCAGCTCCAAATTAACCTCATTTAACATGTTGGTCAGATCGGTTAAAATGCCAAGTCCAGAAGCCACTGATCATCATTGAGTTTGGAGTATTCTGCATGTTTAACAGCACAAAGACACTCCCTTATCTCTGGACAGAGCTCTCGAAATCTCTGCAGGAATTTACCCCCACTAAACCATCTCACGTCAGTGTGTAGCAGGAGCTCCAAGTGCTCGCAGTCTGCCTTCTCCAGATGTGCACGGAACAGCAGTCTTTGAAGTGATCTAGCACGTATAGAACAGGAGATCTTTGTTGCCACATCCATGATCCCTTTCAAGTTTAGCATTTTTGCGCATAAGGCTTGTTGGTGTATGAGCCAGTGGTAATTAAGGAAGTCAGGGAAAGCATCGTCTTCCCTGAATTGGTAATGAGTCCATTTGCACTGCCAACCATTGCGGGCGCACCATCCGTGGTGACTGATATCAATGTGCACACTGGGAGCTGGGTTGTCAATGAAGTCTTTAAAAGACTGAAATTTGTCCTCTCCCCGCGATGACGCTCGCTAGCCTTTAGCACTGGCGCGTTTGATCGCACACACGTTGCGAGAGAAAAGACGAGATCTCAGACTGGCTGCCCTGTACGTCACCGCTAACATCTATTATTTTTTTTTAATGGCGATCTACCCACACTTCCTTTGCAATCGACGTATTGGGCACCCCTGGCCTAACTAAAATATAAGACTGACAAACACTACTGTTACAGGTTTAGGATTTAAAAAAAAAAACCCTCCTTTCCTCACTTACATCAGCACATTAGAGGCTATACCTACCATTTCAGTAAACAATTTAAACCAATTTCAAATGTAATTATAAATCAATGACCTTTGTAAAATAGATAAATTAATTTTTTGCTAGCAGGTATGTTGCACTTCATTTCCAGAGATCAGGTCTCACAAGGGGGAGCTCTTGCTTTAGATTACTGTCTAGAAGAAAATGGAAAATGAGAAATTTTTGAAATGATTATTGTTTTGTTTCTTTATTATATGATTCCTGGCTCCAATTAATTGTTCTGTAACTACAATAAGAAGGAAATGTAGTTATAAAGACTGATGGATGTAAATTTGGACCATCCATGACATGTCCTGACATGCAAGAGGTTACTGTAAAGGTAAATGCCAGCTTTCCCTCGTCAAGGCTGTAATTCAAGTTTCAACCTTTGAACCCTTTTACTTCCCCACCCACATTTTTGCATTAGGAAAAGCTTACCTAAATTACAAGAGTTAGAATATATGTGGTCTAAAAGCTCTGCAACCTTTTCACTTGAGCTCTTCCGTCGTGTTTCTACAGTTTATAATTTATTATATTTCTGGGACTTTTTAAAGGACTGTAATAATCACTCAAACCCAAAAGCGGCGTGAGAGAGACAGAGAGAGAGAGAGAGAGAGAGAGAGAGGAGGATGTGTCATGCTTCTTATCATACAGACAACACAAGTTTCACTTAGACCAAATAAATATAGTAAGTGTCTTTTTGGTCACAATACAACACAGAACTGTTGTTTTGGGGTTATTAAATCAATGACTGCTCCAAACTTTTCTTCCGATCACAATATTATTTCTATAACAAGTCATTAATACTGAAACGTACCGCGAATAGCGAAGGCTACAGCAGGGGGAAGAGCTTTTACTCATAGAACTCCACAGTTATGGAACAGTCTTCCATTTAGTGTTCGGGACTCAGACACAGTCTCAGTGTTTAAGTCTAGACTTAAAACGTATTTATTCCTTCTAGCCTACCCTGAATAGACTTTCCATTATGCTAATTCCCAGTCTTAACAATCTTTTCTCTCCCTCTCTCCTTCTGCCGAGCTACACATGAGTTTATGGAGATCCTGGTCCTTTCTGCTCTCCGGACCTGCATGAACAGTCTCGGAGGTCCTACTTCTGGATGGAGCTCTCATCTGCTCCAAATCCAGACTGCTGGGACAAAGGCTTTTCAAAGCCAAACAGATTACATTTAAACCAATAACTATCTCTTTAATTATATCTGTTGTGACCCAGATGAGGATGGGTTCCCTTTCCTGTAAAGCTGCTTTGAGACAATGTCTATTGTAAAAAGCGCTATACAAATAAAATTGAATTGAATATAATGTACTGTACAAATCCTTTACTAATAATATTACTAACTAAACCCAAACACTAAAGGTTACATATGTCTTTTGCATACTATACAAATATACAACACCTACACCTATGATTACACCCTAACCCACAAAATAATGAAAAGTGTTTATAAATATACCTTCTTGAGCTTGTGTTGTCCCTGTTTTCTCGGCTTCAGCAGCCTCCATAATAGATTTGGAAAACGTCACCAGCTACCTAGGTAAAACTATATTTAAGGGTAAATATATTTATATTTCTCTGAATATTTAGTTCAAATACGACGGATGTGAACTTTGCCTGTAGCAAGTTTGTTTTGCTGAGGTCGAAGTAATTATACACCTAAAACAACAACAAAAAATTAGGGGCAGCCAGCTCATCTAAAAAGATGGAGTGGCTACTAGGAAGTCAGTGCAAATGGTCTACAGTAAGGCGTGTTAACACCATGACATCATCTTGGAAACCAAACAAACAATTTACATGTAGCCTGTTCCTATGTACAGAGTCGTACTGAGTCACACGCTCAATCACTCTTGGGTGGACACGACATCAACCGGTTTACAAAGTCCAACCGGGAAGCTATACCTTATAAGATAGCACTCACATGAACGTGTGTTATTCGGAACTACTTGCTTGTATTCACTTCCGTAAACGTCACGTGACGTCACCCGCCATGATCATGGGTCTTGTAGTTTTTTTTTTTTATTATTAACAACATATATACATTATTATTAAAGGAAACGCATTCAGACCATGATAATGGTTGAAATTAGTTGACGCATACTGTGTAAATCTCGAGGTCGTGTCTGAATTCTTCTTCTTCTTATTATTATTATTATTATTATTATTTTACCACACCGCTAAAAACGACGCGTAAACACGCCTTCCATATCCATCATCTCTATTCCAGCACGCGGGCTGGTCACGCGCACGTTGTTATAAACAGAGCGCGTGACTGACTCTCAGCCACGTGACCAGCAAGAAGCAAAGGAGGATTGTAAGGCAGAGCGAACACTATTATTTATATTTTGCTAAATACATTTTTAAAGAACAATGCTGGACTTTGAACCGGGGCGGAACAGAAAGATGGAGAATAGACTGTGATTTCTAACTACTAATGAGAAAGATATATTGTAGATAGCTGTTTTATTTCTGTACTGGCGACTTGACGTTCTTATGGACGAATATTTTGGAAATACGTACTAACCTACTACACGCGTGTGTTAATTCACGAATTTAGCTTCAAAGTGAAGATGTCTTGTTGTCATTAAGCCGCTCACTAAGTCTGTAGGTGACTGTCAGGAAGACTGAAAAGGTAAATAAATGATATGTACGGTATTTACGTTATATTCTTGATTATTACGTGCTTATTCTTGTTCCTTTAGGTGCCATTTTTTAAAGAGTAGATGTATTCAATTTATCATCACATATTGTATAAGATTACTTGCTTATGTCGAAGTTACTTTGCCTTTTAATTAAATTTCTCAGATATTACTTCTTCATCTTCTATCATTTACTGCCTCTGTACACAAAATGACTTAAACCCATGTAAAATATTTACAGATGAATGCATTAGTTGCCTTTTGTCACTTCTGTGAACTCCACGGGCCTCGGACACTGTTTTGCACCGAGGCTGTTCATCCACCATCACCCTCGCCGCCTCAGCCTGGATCAGCGTGGATGCCTGACCGAGAACCTGAAGGAGAACGTGATGGAGAGGGACTCACCATGAAGGCCAACAGCTCAGACACACACAGAGCTGACATGTGCGAGGTGAGAATCAAAGCACTGCTCATCCTTGTTACACTGACTACGTTTAGATGGACAGCAGTAATCTAATTCTTGACCTTATTCTGAATAAAACAATAATGCGATTAAGGTGTTTACATGAGTCGCTTTTCGAACATTTCCTTTCATGT
>JAFFST010052397.1:27927-40863 GCA_022414735.1 Noturus placidus
TATATATATATATATATATATATATATATATATATATATATATATATATATATATATGAGAGAGAGTTAAACAAGACAGGGGAAGGGAAAGGCTGATGGTTGTTGCCTAGAGACAGAATGCAGCTGTAGTGTACGTCTTGTTAAAGTGGTGCCATTTCTCCTGAACACACACATGCCATGCTTGAATTCAGCCATCTATAACTGTTTGAACTCTGAATCATAATGCTTAGCCAATTGAGCATAGAGAGGGAACATCACATTAGGAGAGATACAGTCAACCTGGCTGTTCGGTCTCTTCTTCCTCTTGTACTGCTGCTTCATTTTTCTCTCTGATCCCACCTTGTGGCCAGCGTTTGATGGCCCAGATGTATTTAATTAAGAGGTAGCTAGGCTTCATTGGTTAATTAATGTGTCACAGTAAAGCTTAAATGTTTGCAGATTAATCACTGAGCTTGGATTTTATCTGAAAGGATTTCTTTTCTTTTTGTTATAGGTACAATCCAAGGACTACTAAAAGAAGATGAAGATTGCTCATTTTCAAACTTTACTGATTTGAATGTTCCCACAAGAAGATCCGAAAGTTTTAAAGTGTTTTGATGGTTTACAATTCCAATATTTTGAGCAATTTGTCAAACTGCACATACATTTAAACCATCATGAACGACATGGTGTGTATTGATGCTACACATCTCACATTTGGTTATTTTTTCATAAGCCTTCATTTTTTACTCACAGCCAGCTTTTTTTCCACAGCTCTCACCTTTATCCATAATAAATAGCACCTATTAAAAATCAGGTACGGCCCAAGTCCAAAAATTGTAATATGAGAAATGGCAAGTTTTTGCAGATACTTAATTGAACACTACTAATACAGCATGTGGAATACCATGCTGTCGAATACCTGCCCAACTAAATGAATGTTTTGTATTTCTATTGTAAATTATATTAGTAAAATTTGACCATTTAAGAAAAACTAACACAAAGGCTTCCTGAAATGCAGTAACTAAACAACACCTTAACATATTGCCAAGCCACCAGCTATCCATGTTTTCAAATGATTAAGTTGATGCTTATAATTAATAATTCCCTGAATTTAAAGCTAACAAACAACAAAGTATCTGAAAAGCTTTATGTGTTACTAATAAAGTAATGTTTACAAAACATGTATCAAAACTTTTTTATTGTACAAGTTTAAGCAGTCTCACAAATTTAGATCAGAATTTATTCAAGTTTGGAACACATTTGATTTCCTTATTTTGATTTTGGCAACATGACTGTATTCTTCAGGCGACTATGCTAAATACCTTACTTCTTGTAAGATATAGGGAGATTAATGTAGCCAGCATGGCTCTTCAGTATTATCTGAAAGGACAGGTGTGCTAGCAAATAGGAGTCATCAAGAGACCAAAATCAAATGATTAAATAGCTGGAATCAGATGACGTTCCTGCTTAGCTGGAACCAGCCCTTTGGTGATAGGCACACAGCCTGTCATAGATTACAGGACAAAAGTTGGTTAAAAAATCTGTACGATCAAATATCATTACATATTATTATATACAGTGGTGAAAATAAGTATTGAACGCGTCAACTGTGGCTCAGTTGGTAGAGCGGGTTGTCCACTAATCCGCTAATCGTAGGGTTGGTGGTTCGAATCCTGGCCCGGGTGATCCCATGCCGAAGTGTCCTTGGGCAAGACACTGAACCCCAAGTTGCCCCCAATGGCAAGCTAGCACTTTGCACGGCAGCTCTGCTACCATTGGTGTGTGAGTGTGTCTCATTTGTAAGTCGCTTTGGATAAAAGCGTCTGCTAAATGAATAAATGTAAATGTATGTAACGTCAACATTTGTTTCAGTAAATATATTTCCTATGAGTTTATTCACATGAAATTTTCACCAGACATCAGTATTAACTCAAGAAATCTGGAAATATAAAGAATTCACAACATTAAAGTCCATAAATAATAATATGTGTAATGAAGTGGAATGACACAGGAAAAAAGTATTGAACACATTAACTGAAATTTATTTAATACTTAGTGGACAGAAATCGTGCGAGGAGCTCCTGTGTGTGGCCGGTTGATGATGGAGTGATGTTGCTTCCACTTGTAGATAATGGCCCCAATGGTGCGTACTGGAAGATTTAGAAGTTTTGAAATACGTCTGTATCTGATTCCATCAATATGCTTTGTAACAATAAGGTTGTGAAGGTCTTGGGAGATCTCTTTGCTTTTACCCATCATGTGATGTTTCTTGTGTGACACATTGTAACAAAAAGCCTTTTTATAGGCCATCAATTTACTAACCCAGCTGATATTCATTTGCACAGATACGAAGTATAATTACATACAGGTTTCAGCTGGTTCCTTGCCTTACCTTACCTTGCTTTTTCTTAGTGTGTTCAATACTTTTTTCCCGTGTCACTCAATTTTATTACACATAACTTTATTTATGGACTTCAATGCAGTGAATTCTTTATATTTCCAGATTTTCTGAGTTCATACTGATGTCTGGTGAAAATTTCACGTGAATAACCTTACTCAAAAAAGTAATCCACTACAGTTTACTAATTACTACTTTAAAATTGTAATTTGATTACATTACTGATTACTGCATGTAAAAAGTAATCATATTTCTAATTATTTTTCGGTACTCAAAACCTATCAAACCTACAAAAATACACTACAAATTGAAACTCTTTCAGTAATTTTAGCGTATCAATGTACCATCAGAAAAAGTTGGATTTATCATAAAAACCTGCCTCGTGTTGTCACTGTTTGTAAGACAACTATAACGATAAAATATAAAAGCGTTTCTAACTAGTCAAGTGTGGTGTCGCTAGCCAAGGGGAGGCACAACTAAGCTATCATTGTATGGTTTTAGCTGCTAGGGTGTCATGCAGTACTTATGCTATTAGTACTTATGCTATGCCCATATCATGTTCACGAAAACTGGAATTCATATAGACCCCTATACTGGTTTAAGAAAAATATATATCCATCTTTCCTCACAGTGATTTTGTGAGTTAGCGTTTGGCAGAATTGAGAGTGATCTTATTTAAAAAATGCATTTTACTTAATATTTTTTTCTTATCAATAAATGTGTAACGCACGTGTCATAATTCCATTGACGTCAGTAACTGTAATCAAATTGCAAACATTTACAATGTAATGCGTTACCAGAAAAAAGTCATTAGAATACAGTAATGTGTTACTTTGCAACACCTTATACCCAACTCGGATTATTCCATAATTTGTTAAAATTCTACATTCCCCCTCTCATTGAAAGTTTGAACAATCCTGATCATTGTTTTTGTTTGTGCACCTGCTTGTGATCCTTTTGAATGGACTTAATTGGTTCTGTTTCCCAAAATACTGTATAAACAAATGAGTCATTTAAAACACAGCAACACTGACCAGGATAAAGCAGTTACAAATGAAGAGTGAATGAATGAGCACCCAGTACTCACGCTTGTTAATGGCCTTTCTTTGTCCCATGAGCTTCATAGGGGTCGTCCATATATCACGTCATCAAATTTTTACTTTTTTACTTTTACTTTTAAGGGGTCTGGGGCTGCCATGTGTGGTCGGGAATTATCTCCTAATATTTTGTACTTTGTTAAAATACCACAGAAATACTGACGTCACATGCACATCCTGTGGCGTATAATACGTATAATACACCACAAGATGTGCGTGTGACGTCAGTATTTCTGTTTGTTTGTTTGTTATTTTGGCAATTTGCAAATATTTCAGTAAGTAAATAAGTAAATGATGAACGTGACAGTGGTGACACTAAACGCGGGGAAGATTCAAATACATTGATGACGTAATCACGTCCGTGAACTCCCCCTCCCCTGTCGTCATCAGACGTCATCGTACCCTTCACCCCCCCCTTGATGACGTAATATATGGACGACCCCATATCGGACTGCCTGCTCATGCTTGCATGAGACTAAAAACCATTTGTGTTTTGTTGCAGTTAGGGGATCTTTAACTGTTAAGAGTGTCTTAACATGTAATAACAAGTAAACAAAACATAATTTGTAGTATGTGAAACATCATGACAACCTTTAACATTAGCCTGAGTAACTTGAAAATTTGGCACATTACTCCACACATTATTCCAAATACCTGTGTTACCCTTTTTGTTAGACAGCAGTCATGGGTCCTTTTTTTATATTCTCCTATAGCTTACAGTCATATGCATAATTTACTTATTTTAAAAATGTTAAGAAAGCTGTATAATTAAAATATATGTACTCACTCCATTCACTATTAAAAATAATTTGGCACTTCCTTTATATAAATTATTCCACAGACTTCAGACAAATCCCCCTCCTCCTCTACTCTCATCCTCATCAGCAATCAGTTTCCCTTTCTTCTTCATCTGTTTCAGTCTCTTGACCAGGCAGCTTGCAATGCCCAGAGCACCTCCCTTCAGGAAACGCACAAAATTGTCCCCAATCAGGGGACCCATGGCAAAAAGGCCTGGCTCAGCACTGCATTCAAACGTGTATGGGTTTATGTCCACTGGGTTGTGCCTACAGGAGATGGGCTTGCTGGGGTCCGAACCCAGGTACCGACCATGCTCCTTCAAAAAGGACAGACTAGGATAGGTTCCAATAAGAACCAGCACCATTGAGACTTTGAAGACTCTCAAAATACCATTCGATCCCCTTAATATGCAGTGCATGTCAGGCTGAAAAGAATGCACACAGTGCTCAGGGAAGCTGGTGTAGTCTTGGTGCAGTTTTGTGGAAGCATTATGAACTGCAGGGTTGGCACCAGGGTTGACAATGGGGCTTGCCAGGTAGGTCTGAGAACACATCATGTGATAGACCTTGTGATACTCAGGGTATATTGTTTTCGGTAGTTGTTTGAAGATTAGACTGGGATCATCGGTTTGCTTACGGAATGTATGCAGCACAGGAATGCTGTTGTTGTAGGCACACAGCACAGCATCAGCTGCAGTAAGGCCTGCTCCAACCACCAGGACTGGGTCAGAAGCAGGGCCCAGGTTCTCATGGTGGTTGATCGCTATGCCAAGATCACGCACGCTGTGGAACACGTAAGGAAAATCTTCCCCTTCCACACCTAAGCGAGCTGGCAAGTCAGATGCCCCAGTTGCTAAGACAACGTTCTCTGCAAAAAGGCTAAAAGGAATATGGGTGTCACCATGAAGCTGCTGGTAACCCCTGACCTCCCATAATCCCTGTGAAAACCCCTGAGGAATCCTGCTGTCTCTAATGTCCTCCATGTCCTTCTTTTTCCTGCTATCCTCCTCTCCTGTTTTATCTCTTTCATTCTCTGTTCCATTTTTAAAATCCTTCAATTCCTTCTCCCTTCCATTGTTACTGTTTTCTGTTCTGTTTGGACTGCAGTGGTCGAACTGATTTTCTATTCTGTTCCTCTGACCGTTTTTGGTGTCATTTTCAATCCTATGTTCTTTTTCAAAGCTAATGTCATGACCACGGGGGAGTTTTTGAATCGAGGTGACATAGGCGTTGTCTACAAAATTCTTCTGGAGGCCCATGATCTTTACATAATTCTTATAGTACGAGGAGAGCTTGTCTGGAGTGGCCCGGTCATTGGTCACATTCCTACAGGAAAGACCAAAGCTTGCATCAAGAATCACCACAACAGTTGGTACTAGTATCCATTACAGTTTGTCAGATAAGATTCACATAGTAATAACAGGCTAACTGCAGGTTCCATACCAAAAACACACAATGATTAATTAACTTATTGTTGAAAGTATTTAGTATTAGGGATAAAATCCTTAAAGGTACATTTCCTAATGCTACTGGAAGTGACATAAAATGACATAAGTGTAACAGGACATCATGGTTGCACATTCAGGTTGCACACTCAAATACAGTACACATTAAAAAAATAATAATAATTTAAGGTATTTAGTTAGTACCTCCTTTTTTCAGGGGTAATGTCCCTGTAGTTGACCCCTGGCAGCTCCATCCAAATGCCAAGACTAATGGTGAGAATAGATCCTTCCATTGCCTAGGAGACAAATAAGGACAAGAAAATCAAAAAGGGAGAAAAGCTCTACATCTTTCTAAGTACTTTCAATATCAGATACTACAGCCTATACTAGCTCTTGATGGGACAATGTTTTCCAAGCTTTTCAGAGACAACAACCAACTTGATTCAAAACCCAGGCACTGGCATGCTATGCCCAGCAATATGTAATAAATCATTTTTGCAGTGGATTAGAACAAAAACAAAAACACAATAAACCTTTTAAATCTAAGTTCACTCAACAGTTATAGTGTGAGATTCCCTACTTTGCATTCCCTAGTATATTTTAGATACGGGCGGCTTTGGCTCAGTCGGTAGAGCGGGTTGTCCACTAATTGTAGGGTTGGTGGTTCGAATACCGGCCCGGGTGATCCCATGCCGAAGTGTCCTTGGGCAAGACACTGAACCCTAAGTTGCCCCCGATGGCAAGCTAGCACCTTGCATGCAGCTCTGCTCCCATTGGTGTGTGAGTGTGCTCTCATTTGTAAGTCGCTTTGGATAAAAGCGTCTGCTAAATTAATAAATATAAATAAATAATAAATATTATAGATAATTCCTGCCTATAAAATGATCCTTTGTTCAAAAGATTTTCACAAAAATATTTGCAAACACAACATAGGTTTATATATATAAAAAACGTTTGGCAATTATTGGCACCCCTATGAATTCATATGAGAAAAATATATTTGCAGTATATTCCCATTGATATAAAAAAAATTATTTAATCACACCTAGGAACAGGAAATTGGTCAACCATGACTTCCTGTTTCACATGGGTATAAATATGAGATAATACATAGGCCAAATTCCCTTAGTCATTCATAACAATGGGTAAGGAATAGATCTGTGATGTGTGGCAAAAGGTTGTTGAGCTTCACAAAATGGGAAGTGGTTATAAGAAAAATAGCACAAGCATTGAAATTGCCCGTTTCCACCATCAGGGCAATAATTAAGAAGTTCCAGCCAACTGGAAATATTATGAATCAACCAGGAATTGGATGTGTGTCTATATCGTCTCAACGCACTGTGAAGATTGAGAGATGGTTTGGGTGGCCAAATAATTTCCAAGAATCACAGCTGGAGAATTGTAGAAGTTAGTTGTGTCTTGGGTTCAGAAAGTCTCTAAAACTACAATCTGAAGTCACCTACATCATCACAAGTTGTTTGGAAGGATTTCAAAATAAAAGATAAATATGAGATGTGTTAAATAACTTGGAACATGGCAACTTTGGTGGCGGACCACCCAATTTTTAGATGAGCAAAATAGTCTTAAAGTAAATAACACCTTAATATTTGGTTGCATATCCCTTGCTTGAAATAATGGCATCAAGGCAAGGCACTTATATTTCTAAAGCACATTTAAAACAGCCACTGCTGACCAAAGTCCTGTACAATCTAACAAAATTTATAAAATAAAATACGTAAACTGACAAGAAAAAAAGTTTGGATCATGTGCAGATCCTTTCCATAAATTTTGCGTCTCATCTCTTGTCACGTATTCCTCGAAATGAAGGTAGGACGGATGTAAATGCAGGTAAGATTTTAATGAGAGATAGATAGGCAGACAAATCTAAAACACGAGACAATAGCGATGTCAAGAAACAGGCAAAGGGTCAGGTGATTGGCAAACAGGCATAGACAGGGCAAGGCTAGAACCGAGAACGAGAAAAAGATCAAGAACCATGAAACAAAACGAGAAACAGGGTAAATATAAAGATTTGAATGAGTTATTAGCACCCTTCTTGAAAATGAGCTAAATTGAACATCAATACTGTGTATATATCTCGTAAAGCATCTCTTTGGTGAGAATAACAAAACTTCCTTTAATGGCGAACAAGGCTAGGTACATTTATAGCGAATCCTGGATCCGCCATGCCAAACATCCATGCAGAACTTCTTTATATTCTGATGGCTGTGCATGTGGACCGTCCTTTTCAATTCGGATCAAATGCCTATTGCACAACACCCATTATTGGATTGATTTATAAGATCTCGAAAGATAATGTCTCTAAATGTTTTAGGGCGGCTGTGGCTCAGTCGGTAGAGCGGGTTGTCCACTAATCCACTAATCGTAGGGTTGGTGGTTCGAATCCCGGCCCGGGTGATCCCATGCCGAAGTGTCCTTGGGCAAGACACTGAACCCTAAGTTGTCCCCGATGGCAAGCTAGCACCTTGCATGGCAGCTCTGCTACCATTGGTGTGTGAGTGTGCTCTCATTTGTAAGTCGCTTTGGATAAAAGCGTCTGCTAAATGAATAAATGTAAATGTAAATATCGCTTGGTACAGTGGTAATACCAATACTTCGCAAAGACATTGTAATACTAATACTTCGTAAAGACATTATACTATGGAGTGAGTGTGTGAAATTGGATGCAGATGTGTGTGATTAGAATGAATGATTGTTCTGGGCATTGCAGTCCATGATGACCATGTTTGTAGGCCGCAGTGCAGGATGGGAAATGTAGTCATTGACTTTACCATTCCTACTGCTTGGTTTGCATCTTCTATATTTCTTGTCTCTAAGTCTTGTTAAAACGGTAGATTGTAATACCTTCCCCCTGCCCTGTGGAAGTTCTTGGTGGTCACTCACTGCTGTTTTTGGGTTTTTCTTCATAGTTTTCACAATGTTTCTGTCATCAACTGGTGTTTGTTGACTAGTTGTTAGTACACCACTGTACACCTTCTGTCTTTTTCAGGACATTCCAAATTGTTGTATTAGCTATGCCCAATGCTTATGCAATAGCCTTTCCCTCTATACTTTTCCCTAATAACTTCTCTCTACTACTACTATATTATAGCACAAACAAAAGAAGTGGCCTTGCATTCCCATTTCTTTGAGGTTACTGTATGTATGTAACATATCTGGACATCATTATTTTAGCTGTCTATAACAGTATATTTGGAGTTGAAATTTAGTAATAAACATGAGCACAAAGTGCGGACTTTCAATTTTGTTTTAATAGAATTTACATCCAACTCAGGTATTTTTTTTTTATTAAGATAAATGCATTATTTTGGAGATGTTTGATGATGATTTAAAGGGTGTTGCTTTTGGCAATTTTCCGGTAGGCTGATGAACAGCTAGAAATGACAGTGTAGCCTCATGAATGTGCATAAACTTTCTGACATTCACCTGAGCTCTTGCTGGAGCTATTGCACAGTAAACTTCATCTGACACCTTTCAAACTTTGTACCCAATATTAAATATTGACAACTAGCAAAGCCATTGTTCTGCTGTAAACTGTTTGAACAGAACCTCAGCTGGGATTTCTTTGCCATTTTTTAAGGATTAGGCTCATTTTAATGCCTAAACTAACTTCTGGAGATGTGATGCAGTCCACCTCTTATGATGAGCAACCTTTTGAAATGCCTTGTGAAAGATTCTGCCCTATCTGAGGTCGATCAGGTCCAATCAGAGATGTTGAAAATGTGCAAGGGAACAACGACCAGCTGAGTGCATGTTGAAAGCCAAGTGCAAGTATTGTGAGAAGCACCATCCAGAACAAGCGCAGAAGGTATCACGGTAAGAACACTACTGGGCCTACAGATAACAGACCGATAAGCTCCAGATCAGAGCATACCATCTTGCTCTACAAGGCAGCTCAGCAGCTTGGGCTTCAAGGAATTCCTGAAGATCTAACTTTGTGTACAAATCTGAGAAGATGTGCTGCATGTTATCCATACGGCCACAGTGTTATTCTCAGTTTCACATGCTAAACAACCTAATAAGATTTTCAACATCCATAGAGCATTCACTCCAAGAGCTTGGACTTGGTTCACTCATTTACCCAGTTGCAGCCCTCAAGAATATGTATCGTAATATCAATCTAGTGTATAACCTATGCAACCTTCTCAGTGAGGATAGAATTGATCTTCATCGGTGAGCTAGCAACTGCCAGCAGGACCTCATTAGTCATCTACTGAAAGAGTCTATCGGAAAGTGCTGATCTCTGGTTTAACCAAGACACTGCCCAGAAGAATGCACCCTTTGATTGATATGGCACTACCAGTCTGATACACTTGGTTACAAGTGTACAGTGAGAAACTGCTCATTGGATATGACCATCCACATCTAATATCTTCAACTGATCAAGTTCATTTGGGCCCCCTGGAGGACCAGATGCAATCAATACTCAGCTGGGTTGGTCATGTCAAGGCCCCTCCAAGCATCTGAAGCACAGTTTTACATCTCATCAGTGCCCCCTGACATCAGGCATACCCTCCGCCCTCTGAGCGATTCAGTCAGGAACAGAAAATTTGGTAGCTAGACACTTTGCATTACAGAAGCTAAAAGTTGCTAACTTTTCAGATTGGATACAGACAGGATACAGAGGCCATTCATATACTGGAGCATAAGACAGTTTGGGTTGATGAAGACGGAGTCTTATGGTATGCCACTCCAATGTTGTGGAAAAGGGACCTACCCCATTGGTTACTACTTACCCTAAAAAGCACTATTAAGCTACATGAGGAAAATTCCTCTAGAGGAATTACCTGGCAGCCTCCCCATGAGCCTGTGTAAGATAAGCCGTATTGAAAATGTATGGATATAGACGTACATAGATCAACGTGAATAACATTGATTATCTCATTACAGTAGCACCTGTAAATGAGTGGGATATATTAGGCAGCAAGTGAACAGTCAGTTCTTGAAGTTGATGTGTCAGATATGGATGTGTCCACTCAGCGCTGGCCAATCCACTAGGCGTCATAGGCAGTTGAAGATGAATCTTGCCTAGGGCACCAAATGGGCTAGGACTGGCATTGTGCTGAAAGCACTGCTGAAAGCAACTACAATGGGCACGTGAACATCAGAACTGGACCATGAAGCAATGAAAGGACATTGGAGAACAAAGCTCAGGAAGAATAAACGATGGGCTATGAGATGAGCTACAAGACCTCAGGCTACTATGCAAACCAGGCCCTAGGACTGCCGTATTGCCTGATGCCAGTGGCCGGAAGAGAACGCGCTGGAAAAAGTGTGCCAGGCACTGGAAGTGTGGAAAGTGAGCCGACATCCGTGCTAGACTAAAGGCTAACCCAAGCCGTCCAGCTCTACCATCTATCCTCCTCTCCAGTGTTCGCTCTCTTGACAATAAACTGGACCTATTCAAACTACAGCTAACCACCCAGCGTGAAATCAGGGACTGCTATGTTCTCATTTTTACAGAAACATCATTCCAAATGCAGCCATTCAGCTTGCCCGGCTAACCGCACATCGTGCCGACAGGATAGCAGCACTGTCCAATAAGACTTGCGGCCGTGGTCTGTGTGTCTACATAAACAACGTATGGTGCAGGAATGCCGTTGTGGTTTCAAGCTACTGTTCGTCACTGGTGAAGTTCTACCCGGCGCTAACACTAAGGAAATGCTAAGTGAACTCAACGCAGCTATCAGTAATTTTATGGACAGCGCACCCCAACAGATTTTTCATTGTCAACCTGAGGTACAAACTCTTTGGACCTTGTTTACACTAACATTCATGATGCTTACAAGGCTGCACCCAGCCCCCACCTCAGTGGCTCGGACCACATCTCTGTATTCTAATCCCAGCATACAGACCACTTCTAAAACGTGCCAGACCGGTTCTGAAACAGGTGAGGACCTGGTCTGAGGGTGCCATCTCAGCACTTCAAGACTGCTTTGAGCACACAGACTGGAATATGTTCAGAGAGGCTGCTACATGCCACAACAGCACAGACAGAATATACAGCATCAGTAATTAGCTACATCAGCAAATGCACAGATGATGTAACTTCCTTCAAGACCAGAAACCGTGGATGACTGCTGAAGTGCGATTGCTGCTGAAAACCCAAGACACTGCCTTCAGGTCTGACGACAATGCAGCCCTCCGCACAGCAAGGGCCAGTCTGTCCCAGGCCATCAGAGAGACAAAGCGCATTAGAATCAATAAAAATTGTTATATTTAAAGAGAGGCAAAGCGCAACTACGCAGAAAGAATCCACAGTCACTTCATAAACACCAAGGACACAAGGCTTATGTGGCAAGGCATTCAGGCCATAACAGACTACAAAGCTATACCACCTGTCTGTGATGATCATGACGCCTCACTCCCAGATTCCCTGAATGATTTATACGCACGGTTCGAAGCACAGACCATCATGCAAGTGAGGAAAACCACCCCACCTCCCACTGACCAAGTACTTTGTATATCTGCAGAAGATGTCAGGAAAACTGTCACAAGTCAACCCATGGAAAGCTGCAGGTCCTGACAACATACCTGACCAGGTGCTCAGGGAATGTGCTGATCAGCTTGCAGATATCCTCATAAACATCTTCAACATTTCTCTTAGCCAAACAGTTGTTTCAGAGTGCATTAAGATGACCACCATCATCCCTGTGCTGAAGAAATCATCTGTGTCCTGTTTGAATGACTACCAGCCTGTTGCACGCACACCTATCATCATGAAGTGCTTCGAGCGGCTAGTCATGAAACACATAAAGAGCATCTCTCGAAGTGCAAATCTGATAGAGACATACCCCAAGCGACTTACAGCTGTAATCGCAGCAAAAGGTGGCGCTACAAAGTTTTAACTTAAGGGGGCTGAATAATTTTGCTCGCCCAATTTTTCAGTTTTTTATTTGTTGAAAAAGTTTGAAATATCCAATAAATTTCGTTCCACTTTATGATTGTGTCCAAAAAATTACAGTTTTATATCATTATGTTTGAGGCCTGAAATGTGGCAAAAGGTCGAACAGTTCAAGGGGGCCGAATACTTTCGCAAGGCACTGTATATACTGGATATTTCAAACTTTTTAAGTTTAATGTTTAAACTTCTCCACAACAGTATCTCGGACCTGCCTGGTGTGTTCCTTGTTCTTCATGATGCTCTCTGTGCTTTAAACGGACCTCTGAGACTATCACAGAGCAGGTGCATTTAT
>JAFFST010052401.1:37291-51381 GCA_022414735.1 Noturus placidus
TTTGAGGCCTGAAATGTGGCAAAAGGTCGAACAGTTCAAGGGGGCCGAATACTTTCGCAAGGCACTGTACCTTGTATTTTAAGATTGCACTTCACTAGACATAAGGGGCCTGGACCACAAAGCGAGGTCCATAAAGACATGGTTTGCCAAGGTTGGAGTGGAAGAATTCGAGTGGCCTGTACAGACCCTTACCTCAACCCAACTGAACACTTTTGAGATGAATTGGAATGCTGATTGTACACCAGGCCTTCTTGACAGAGATAAGAGCCTGACCTCACTACAGCTGTTGTGGCTAAATGGGCAGAAATCTCCACAGTCACACTCCAACATCTGGTAGAGAGCTTTCCCAGAAGAGTGGAGGTTATTATAACAGCAAAGTAGGGAAAGAGTTTGAAATAGGACGTTCAGCATGCACATATGGATGTGATGGTCAGGTGTACACACCTGGTGGATATGTTGTGTGTGTATTTTTTTGGGTTATTCTTCACAGATAATAAAAATCCGTTTTGGAATGAGTTGCTGTAGATGTAGCTTTAGGCTTACAGAAAAGCCATCAACAACCTCAATGCAGGCAGGCCTGATGTCCAACGTCAATATTTCTATTTTGTCCGAATTTAGAAGGAGGAAGTATCTGTTTCAATTTTCTGTCTTCTCAATTTTGCATAACTGTGCTGCTGACTCAGGTTGAACAGAGGAATATAATTGTGCATCTTCAGTGTAGACAGAAAGACCAGTATTATGTTGTGGGAATTGTGTGTCTAGGGGTGGATATAAAGGGAGAATGTTTGAGGACTTAAAACAGAATCGTGTGGGACACTGTATCATATGTTTCTCAAAAATCTTTAATTTGTGCAAAGTGGTAACGGTCTGCCAAAGTAAGATCAAACACAGGCCAAAACATTCCGTTTCAAATCTGTAAATGTAATTCCCTAACTGGAGTATTAATTAGACATAGCTGTAAATGCACTGCACAGATGGGTTCTTCTAAGCATAGGGATGAGTTTATTTGACTGTCTCGTTGCAGGGTCGAGGCTCAGGACGCCGAAGGACGGACCACGATGACCAAGATAAGCCATATATTTGTGAAAGTAAGTAACTTGTACTGATAAAGTTGTAAAAACACATATTGTGTGATTGAAAAGCGTACTGGAGCCCTGCGTTCTGCTTTACAAAATTTCTGTAAAACAAGTTGGTTGGGTTAATTGGACTTGCAGGGTTTTGCTCAGCATGTAGTTTACCTGTGGAATATCCCGGAAGGCAGATTAGGTTCTCAGGGTTAACTGTGCCACCTTTCTGAGTAACACTTGCTCATGTTTGTTCTTTCTTTTTTTGTCTCTTTTTTGCTTTGTGTCTTCTCTGTTTCAGACAGATACAAACAAAAGCATAACTCAAAAACTTCAGCTTCAGGTATATGGATTTTTGTCTGCTTTGGACTCAAAAACAGGAGTAGGAAGTGAAGAGATTGCCTTTCTGTAATCTTTGTTAAAATGTCAATTATAGTCACATGTTTGCATAGTTTACAAACAGCTCGTATGTTAGAACAAGGCTTTGGACCACCCACAGGAGAATCACTGTCTCAGTTTTTGTAAAAGTCATCCGCAGGTTTTGCATGATGTGGGGATTTTTGGGATCGTGACTCCTAGTTAATCAGTTCTCCTTATTTTTCAGTCTGTGGGAAACGCTACAGGAATCGCACTGGCTTAAGCTACCACTATGGCCATAGCCACATTGCCGATAAGGAAGGACCTCAAGCCAGAGACCAAGAGCCATCACAGTCTCCAGCCATCAACCACCGTCCTCACAGTCGCAAACGTGAGAAATTGACTCTGCTTTTCAAACATCAATAAATCCATTTAGATGAATGGAATAGCATCTTTAAAAAATATGACCGTTAATTGTGTTGAAAATATATTTAATAATAATTGTCATTGTTATTTGGTCAATGCCTATTTTTCTTACTGTCTGTATTCTGTTTCATGCTCTCAGATCAGAAGAGTCCAGATGACGCTCATACACTGAACAATTTCTGCAAAGTTTGTCAAGTACATTCAGACTCCAAGCTGAAAGATGGCAAGTGCTCCAAGTGTAGCTGCTTAGGTATGTTGTGGCCTTAATACTTTGCTGAAGCACTTCAGTGTCAGTCCCAAACCCCATCAGTTCCTTAAGTATTTGTGCTTTAGGTGTGTCTTGCTTCTGCACTCCACTACTGTTAGAAGTAGCACATTAAAGTATGGATATGGTACACGTTGGGTGTCATGATTTTATGTATCGTGCTCAATGTGTGCTTTTCTCAATCAGCCATGACATTAAAGTCACTGAATGGTGACGTGAGTAACATTGATTATCTTGTTAACGATGGCACCTGTCAAGGGGTGGCATATATTTTTGCTGCAAGTTATCAGTCAGCACTTGAAGTTGATCTGTTGGAAGCAGGATATATGGGCATGCATAAGGATCTGAGTGACTTTTACAAGGGCCAAATTGTGATGGCTAGACGTCTGGGTCAGATTATCTCCGGAACGGTAGGTCTTGTAGGATGTTCCAGTATGCAGTGGTTAGTACCTACCAAAAGTGGTCCAAGGACGGTCAACTGGTGAACCCGGCAACATGCCTATGGGCCCCCAAGGCTCAGAGAAGAGCCACTGTAGCACAAATTGCTGAAAAAGTTCATGTTTGGTATGTTGGAAAGGTGTCCGAACACACAGAGTACTTCATATTGGGTTGTGTAGCCGCAGACTGGTCAGTGTCCACCGCTGAAAGCATCTTCAACGGGTACGTGAGTATCAGAACAGGACCACGGAGCAGTGGAAGAAGGTGGCCTGGTCTGATTAATCACGTTTTCTTTTACTTCATGCAGACGACCTGGTGCGTTTGCGACACTTTGCGCTATGGGTAGAAGGTAAGGCAAGGCAGCGGAGGCAGTGTGATGCTCTGCTAGGAAACCTTGGGACCTGGCATACATGTGGATGTGGTTTTGACATGGACCACCTACCTAAAACTGTTGCACT
Source organism: Noturus placidus (assembly GCA_022414735.1). Classification (NCBI taxonomy): domain Eukaryota; kingdom Metazoa; phylum Chordata; class Actinopteri; order Siluriformes; family Ictaluridae; genus Noturus; species Noturus placidus. The sequence goes on from JAFFST010052401.1 coordinate 40,300, forward strand.
CCTTCATGGCAAGTACACTCCTTCATGGCAATGGTATTCGCTAATGGCAGGATAATGAAGCCTGCCACACTGTAAAATTCATTCAGGAATGGTTTGAAGAACATGACAAAGTGTTCAAGGTGTTCAAGGCCCCAGATTCCCCAGATCTCAATCTGATTATGTATCGGTAGAATGTGCTACACAATACGTTGGATCCATGGAGGTCCCACCTTGCAACTTACAGGATTTAAAGGATCTGCTGCTAACATCGTGGTGCCAGATACCACGGCACACCTTCAGAGGTCTTGTCTAGTCCATGCCTCGATGGGTCAGAGCTATTTTGGTGGCACAGGAGGGACCTACACAATATTAGGCAGGTGGAAATACTTGATCAAAGCCACCAGGAAAATTTGCTTTTTCCATTTGAATAGATGTGATCATCTTCTGTGGAAAAAGTGAGTACACCCTTGGCCTCAGAAACTAGTATTGCTCCCTTTAGCAGAAATAACGTCTTGTAGGCCTTTTGCATAATTGTCCACCAGGCTTGCTGGAATTTTTTTTACCACCCTTCCATGCAATATGCTTTCAGTTGAAAGATGTTTAAGGGTTTTCTTGCATGTACGGCCCGTTTCAAATCCCCACCCTCAACATTTCAATGGGATTCAAATCCAGGCTTTGATTTTGCCATTCCATTTCTTCTTTTTGAGCCATTCTTTTGTGGATTTGCTAGTGTGCTTAGGATCATTATCCTGTTGAAAGTTCAACTTTCGGACAGATGGCCTCACATTATTTTCAAGCACTCTTTGCTATGATGAAGAATTCATAGTTGAATCACTGAATGCAAGCTGTCCAGTCCCTGAGGCAGAGAATCAACCCCAAACCATAACATTTTCACCACTGTGCTTCACAGTTGGTATGAGGTGCTTCTCCTGAAAAGCTGTCTTTGGTCTGCGCCAAATATGTTTGCAGTTGCTGTGACCAAACAGTTCTATCTTTGATTCGTCTGTCCTGGTCTTTGCCTATATGCTCACTGGCAAACTGTAGTCTTGCAAAGGTTTTTTCTTGGCACACCTCCCATGCAGGTCCAATCTCTTTCTGATTGTAGAAGCATGCACTTTCTCACCAACGGTTGCAAGACCTTCTAGCAGATCCTGTGACTAAATTTTGGGGTTCTTGGAGACTTCATTTTCCATCAGACGGTCTGCTCTTGGGTTGAATTTGCTGGAAAGCCCCGTCCTGGTTGTTTGGAAACTGCGCCATTTGTAGGTTCTTTTCCTCTCAAGTGTCATGACACCAATCGGCCGCAAACCACTTTTGTTTCTATGGTAATGTCTTGTGCTCAGATTCAAACAGCTACCTAGCTAGTTTGTGGAAATGGCAAAAAAGAAAGAATTCAGAGGAGCATCGAAGATTTCAAAGGGATTGGACTGAATCATGTGCTTTTATCAATAGCTCTGGTGGTCTGCTGTGTCTGATTTGCTCAGAACGTAATGCCTCGTTTATAAAAAATCAACTGTTAAGAGACTTTCCGAAACCCATCATGCAGCATTTGCAGAAAAGTAATCCGTGGATGAAAGCTGAAGGAAGGTGTGCACGGAGCTCCAACGTGAACTGTAAGCCGGACAGCAGCAGCTGCATGCTTTACTGGCTCATTTGAGATTGTAAGACAAGGAAAACCTTTTTACCGACTGAGGAGATGTGACCTCATGCATGTTGTGTGTGGCAACTGAACTGTTTGCGGAGTTCCGAAACATGGAGAAAATCATTCAGGAAAAAATAGACGTGCCACTGTCAACCCGAACAGTGCATCACCGCACTGCCATGATGGCACGTGAGATAGAGAGGGGAAAAGAGCACGGATACAATTTCGGCAGTTTTTTGTTCCTCTTGCACTGGATGAGTCTACACGGACGCACACACACAGTTTTGTACTGCTCATGTGGAAACTCAACCTCAAATTGAAAGGCCAGCAAAATTAATTCCATACAGCAACATGTTACCTATTGGTTGTTGCATATTTGTGTTTTTCAGTTGTCTATGCACCTAAACAAAGTTACTGTTATTGAAAAACCTAATTTTTGCAATGTCTCTTGAAAAAAGCATGAACCAAAACTGGAAAAATGGGTCTTTTGGTGAAAAAACGTTACTTTAGATCTTTTCATTCCAACCAAACAGGAGCCATGCCTGATTCTACCCATTTAATAAGTTGATCTTGGCTCTTTGTATTGATCATGCTTTGTTGGAATGAAAACCTGCAGCCACACCCACCTTCACTGCAGTACCAAGAGTCCAGAGTTGGAGACAACTTGGTGTACTGTAGGCTGGATAAGAGTCTCTGTAAACGCTGGTAAAGGTTTGGCTTATAGGCCAAGTTGGAGAAGTTCCGGCTCCATCGTGCACTTTTGGTTCTGCAGTGAGGACAAAATCTCACAAGTCATTTATTTCGTAATACTTGGTTACAACTTCTAATCACCAGGCTGATCCTGTCAGTTAAGCATCTCCCTGATCTCAAGAGATCAAATTTGGCCATGTTCTCTGGGTGGGAGGGGTGGCATACTCTCTCTCTCTCTCTCTCTCTCTCTCTCTCTCTCTCTCTCTCTCTCTCTCACTCCCCTGCCAATCACAGCAACACTTGGCCAATCGTGTTCATGTGTGAGTTTCTGTATGTGGTAGAGGGCAGGGTAGCACTTTCTTCTGAGTGTGTTCTGCTACCCTGTGATGTAGCATGAGCAGCAGTTCAGAAAGATGTGGTTGGCTGGCTTCTTGTGTTTTTAGTGGAACATGTTACATGCCTTCACCCTCCCCGGGTGTTAGTTGTTGTATGATACAGGATCGCTAGCTTGTAGGTAGGAACTGGCAGGTGGTCAAAAATAGGGAGAAATTGGTAAAATTAAAAAATAATAATAAGTTGTTGTTTCCAGGTTCTTATGGTTTAATTATTCTGGCTTGTGTTCCTCAGGTTTATATTAGAAGTCCTTCAATCAATAAGTGTTAAATATTTATGACTATAGAAATTTTGACCTGCATCAAAACTTTGATGAATTCCTTAGGATGTGGTCACATGTTCTGTTCTTATCGGAAAAATAACAACTCAGACATCCTGTTCTGTAGTATATGCCATTAGATTGTGTTGGTTATCTGGTCATTTTTCTGTTATCCTTCTTTCAGCATTTTTGTATTGATCGGTTTGTGTAAATCTTATTCAGATGAACATGTCCCAGCTGGTTTGCTTGCATTAATGCTCCTTGGAGATGTCTTCACCACTGTGCAGCTAGGATAATTGCTGAAATGTGTTGAAAACCATATTAAAAGAAAATCGGACCGTCGGACTTATATAAGCAGTTGAATGCAACATTATGATATATTTTGTCAGGTGGACATGATGAATCAAGAGAAGAGAAGCCTTATGCTGGAGCGGAGGAGCTGTTTGGTGCCAGTTCTGAGAGTGACACTTCTACATTTCATGGCTTTGAGGAGGATGAGCTGGAAGAGCGCCTGTCTAACAGCGGCGAGGCCTATCCAAAGGGCAGATAAAGAACAGTTTAAAAGACATGCCGTTCCTTTCAAACACAGCGCATCCCCCTGCAAAAATTCTGCTGCTTCTTTTTAAAGGGTTTATTTGTTTGATTGTTTTTGTTTTGCCCCTCTCCCTTTTATTGAAAGCACAAGTTATAGTATCAGAAGATGTGTGAAAGTTTTATCTTCCTTTTAATGAGTTGTGGATATTATTATTATTATTATTATTATTTATACATTAAGAGCAAATAGGAATAGTTTTTTTGTTTGTTTGTGTTTGTTTGCTTTTTATTTTTAAGAAACTTTTCTATTCTATTTTTTTTTCCCTTGAGGGGAAATGATGGTATATTATAAACTCCGTAATGGACAGAGATTAATTGCAGATTTATTTCTGGAATCATTTTCCAAGACTGAAGACAAAAACATAAACAAAAAAAACTTAAAGGAGACCTTGCCCTGTTAAGGAGTACAATTCAGCGAAGAAAAGACGTGAGATTCAAAATAAACTGCTCGTGTTTCATGACACTGGAATTGCCAATGGATGCAACCGTGATCTCCTCAATAAGTCAACCGGGTACTTAATCTTGTGTACTGTGACTGCGCCAAAATGAAGTTGGGACAACTTTTAAGGAGAGGAGTCGCAGATGCACTGTCTCTGATCCTGCTTTGGAGGTTAAGGAGCTATTGTGAAGAAGAAGAAATGATCTGAATCGACTGTGTAAATGTGGGAGACTTTGGCTATAGAAAGGTAAGGATCACTGTTTGTCCCAGCTGAATATACGTGCATATCAGACTTTTTTATTATATTTTATTTGTTTGTTTGTTTGTTTATTTATTTTGCATCACGGGGGAAAAGGTGATGTACTCGAATTTTATTTTTGTGCACCTAGAATTTCCGAGTACAACTCCCAGCCTTTTAAAATCTACACACATTTGTAGAGTCAGTGTCACCCTTCTAGATTAATCTGTGGGTAGAGACTTGAAACCTTGATCTTATTCAACATTCTTCCTAGTCATTCAAGCCAGAATTGTAGGATTTTCAAAGGCATCATCTGGTACATTTAGTCAATAAATGTGACCAAGAAAGTGGTGCTTTTACAGAAAGTGGTAATTTGACCTTTACTAGTAGCCTGTGGTCAACACTTGTGGTTCTGTTGTTTACTCACTGCTTCAAACAAATATTTTAAACCTCGTTTGAACTTTTAAATGTGCTGCCTTTTTATTATGATTTAAAAATTATTATTTTTAGTTACTATATATGGCCAGGTCCATAAGTATTTGGACAGGGACACGATTTTCTTTATTTTCCCTCTGTTTACCACAGCAATGGATTTGAAAGGAAGCGATCAATATGTCATTGAAGTGTAGACTTTTTTTCAAGGGTTTGACAAAACTATTGCATCAACCGTTTAGGAGTTACAGCCATTTTTTTGCAGAGCCACAGGCTTGGAAGTTATTGGACAAACCATCCATCCATCTTCTATACCGCTTATCCTTTTCAGGGTCATGGGGGGAACCTGTAGCCTATCCCAGGGGAGCATCAGGCACATGGCAGGGTACACCCTGGACAGAGTGCCAATTCATCGCAATCACATACACACTCTCACTCATTCATACACTACGGACACTTTTTTTTTTTTAGACCAATCAGCCTACCATGCATGTCTTAGGAAACCGGAGTACCCGAAGGAAACCCCCGCAGCAGAGGGAGAACATGCAACCCCCAACCCTGGAGGTGTGAGGCGAACATGCTAACCACTAAGCCACTGTGTGCTTGGACAAACTACCCTGAAGTACCCTACTTCTTTGCAGTCAGTGACTACCTGAAAACTGGAACCCATGGACATCACCAAATGCTGAGTTTCGGCCCTTGAGATGCTTTGCCAGGCCTTTACTGCAGCTATCCTTCTGCTTGTTTATGGGTCTTTCTTCTTTTGTTTTCTTTTTTTTTTGTCTTCAGTAAGTGACAAGTATGCTCGACTGAATACAGCTCATCGGACATTTAACTTCTTTGCCTTAAGAAGCTCTTGGATTGCTTTTGCTGAATGTTTTGGGTCATTATCCATGTGTACTGTAAATCGATGTCTTATCAGTTGTGCAGAATTTGAATGAATCTGAGCAGAAAGTACAGCTCCATATACTTCAGAATTCACATCATCGATAAACACCAATGACTCCGTTCCATTGGCAGCCATATATTCCCATGTCAACACTACCTTCACATGTTTGACAGATGATGATGTGTGACCTGGATCATGAGCCCTTCCTTTCCTTCTCCATATTCTTCTCTTCCCATCATTCTGATACAAGTTAATCATTTAGCAAGTCTAATCTGTTTTGCTTTTTTTAAGCAAGTATAATCTGGCCTTTCTGTTCTTGAGCGTTACCCGTGGTTTGCATCTTGAGGTAAACCGTTTATATTAACATTCATGAAGGCACCTCTTGGTTGTAGACTTTGACAACGATACGCCTACCTCCTCCAGATTGTTCTTGACTTTGCTGGATGTTATGAAGGGGTTTTTCTTCTCCAAGGAAAGAATTCTGCAATCATCCAATTTAGTTGTATTCTGTGGTTTTCCAGGCCTTTTGGTGTTGCTGAGCTCACCAGTGCATTCCTTCTTTTTAAGAATGTAAAAGATTGTTGATTTGGCCACTCTTAAAGTTTTTGCTGTCTCTCTCTGATAGGTTTGTTTGTTTAGTTTTTTTTTTTTTCCTTCAGTTTAAAGATGGGCCTTCACATGCATTGACACTTCTTTGGGCCCGCATGTTGAGAGTTCCAATGAACAGTTCCCTACTACTCATAGGGTTGGCCCTGGTTCAATTCGTGGCCCACGTGACGCCACATGCCGAAGTGTCCTTGGGCAAGACACTGAACCCCATGTTACTCCTGATGGCAAGTTAGCACCTTGCGTGGCAGCTCTGCTACCATTGGTGTCTGTGAATGAGACCCAGTGTAAAGTGCTTTGGATAAAAGCGCTATATAAATGCAGACCATTTACAATTCTTGGAATCAACCCCAGACCATTTATTTCCCTAATTTGTCACGAGAAAACGAGGAAATGGGCCACATATGGCCATGAAACTGCATATCAGTCACTTGTCCGATTACTTTTGAGCCTGTGAAAATGGAGGGACTGTAATTCCTACATGGTTAATGCAGTATTTTTGTTAAAGCTGAATGTCTACATTTCAGTCGCATCTTGATTACTTCATTTCAGATCATTTCAGTGGTTTGGTGGTGTACAGAGGTAAATTTCTGAGAACTGTCACTGTCCAAATACTTATGGACCTGGCTGTATATAGTTCGTTGTGTGGACCTTTTTCTTCTAAAACTCCATTGCATAGAAGTGCTAAAACACTGAAGTGTGGACAGCCAATCAAATTGTAACATTGAAGATCCTGTATCTTTTCACCAGAAGAGAGTACAAAACATCTTCAACACTTATTCGTGTGAAAAGCCAAGTCTGCGTTCTTCCTAACTTCCATGTATCCTTATATTAGTCTGATTTATGGATAATGCTTTTGATATCTGTACTTCTCTGTTCTCTCCACAACAGAGAGGAGCTGTAGTGAAGGAGGAAGGAGAGATGAGCTACTCTTGGAAGTAAAAAAACGATTCCCAGAGTCTCAATCCACCTCTTCAGTCTTCTGAATGTCTGAGCCAGTGAAACCGAGGAAGCCTCTGTGCAGCCAGACAAACACCAGACTCGCACTCATGGACAAGTATTGATTTTATTTTATTTTATTTTATTTTTGAAACCTCTCGGACTGCTGCTGTTCCCCTCGTGTTGGTCTGCAGCCTGAATCTGAGACTGTGATCAGAGCCATATGAAACTCTTCCTCCACTCTCTGTACTGCAGGAGTTTCAGACAGTCTAGGAGAGATTCCTGTTCTAGCTTTACAGTGTCACTTTGGTTAGGTTACAACCTCAAGTTCTGTACTTAATATGAAAACTTCTGTTTTATTCAGGTTCTTTACAGCCATTGTATGATTTTTGTTGCAGCATAAACATACAGTATGGTCTGTGAGATGTCATGTTCACACATTTAAAGAAAAGTGAGATGTTCCTGTTGTACTGAAAGCACAATGCCTTCCTGCTACGTTTTAATTTACTACGTTGCTTTAAACTTGACTCTGATTGGTTGAGTGGGTGACCTTGCGCTTACAGCTATTTTCTGTTTTAAAAAAACTGCATTTTTTTTTTCTTTTTAATTTTTTTCTTGCAAATGTGTGAACATGACATAAAATCGAAAGAGAGAATATTTGTGTCGCTTTCTTTCCACAGCCCTGGTGCACACAATTTCTATTCTGAAGCAACGTTGTGGCTAGCATTGTGCTGTGTTTAATCCAGTCTCTCAGGGGAAGATGATCCTGACAGCCATATTTAAAACACACCACTATAGAATCCTCCAAATGTGGATCTTTTCAAACTGCAGTTTGAATGTTTTATTTCTACTGATTTACATTTCACTTTTCTTGATGGAAATATTCTCTACAGGCTCTTCTACCCCGTCTTGTATTTGGGCCTCGATACCTGCTCAGGCGTTTTTCTTTGAAATGTAGGACTGCTCTTTCCATGCAGGTGCTGTATACTGTGTAGTCAGGCTTTTATTATGCATTCGGAAAAGTATGAAGCTAACGTTAAGCTAATCACACACTGATTTGGTGTGACACTGAGGAACAAGCTGGAGACCCAGCAAAACCTTCCACTTCATAGAACAACCACTAATGAAAAGACGTGACCGGATTGTAGTTCATGTGAGCTATGGGTTGCTGTTTAAAAAAAAAAAAAAAAAGGTAACGATGACATATTGTCACTTTGCTTTGATTATTTTCCCAGGCATTGGCATCATCAAATCAGAACAAAGTCAGCTCCATCACATTACAAGGAACAAAGTAGGGAATAAAACACAATGTGGTGTGCTGGTCTAGGATGAGTTTCCTATAATGGCACATTCCATAGTGTGTGATTCCTCTCATATTACAGCGATATGCCAAGGATTACAAGTTTTCATTTATTATAGAATGACACTTTTGCGCTCTGATTCACTCCTGATACTAGAGACTAGGGATGGGCGATTATGGACTTAATATATACCAGAAAATACCGTGATCTAGTTTTATTATGACGTTTGTGACAATATTAATATAGTACCAATCACCACTAGTTTTTAAATTAGTTTTTTTATTTAATAGTAAAATGATGTAAGATATTATATATCTTGTTTTCTGAAAAGAAAAGAAAAATCTAAATCGAGTTTTTGCTTAAAACAAGCAAAATGATCTGCCAATGGGGTAAGAGAAATAATCTTCATCAAATGGAAAACTGGATTACTTTTCTCGTTTTATGGTCGTTTGCTGGACATCTGATTTTCTGTAAGCAAACCTGTTCCAGATTGTAGAGGGAGCTCCTCATTTAATGATGAACTCCTCCTCAGCTTCATGTCCGCATTTCGCCATGCCTTCGGTCTGCACGTGAGCTGCGTACGGGTCGCAGACCGTCGCACACAGAAATACAGCATCAACTAGGCTTTATCGTTATCATCACTGGAAGACTTTTTACCCGTATATCGCAAACGATAAGATATCACCCATCCCTACTCGAGACTCCTATAAATGTTACTTAAACGACTCTTAACTAAAACTTCCCTACATCAACGACTACAGTTTTCTTTGTTGAATAACAACCCGGTTTATAACAAAAAAAAATCCTATTATTATGTGAAGTGTCCACTGTACAGGTCCCTATGTATGAGCAGTCTTATGAGAACTAGCGCATTAATTTACGTTCCAGCCGGAAACCACTGTTCGATCCGCTGGTAAAGAAAAATGAATCCGTATAAATTCTGATTCGAGAATTCAACAGCGCTGTGGTATAAAACCCATAATGCAGGCATGTAACACATGGCCATGAATTAATCAAGAATCATAGGATTGAGTCTTCCTCATGATCATGGGAAAAATCCATGTTGTTTCTTCTTTTTTATTTATTTATTGTGCATAATGTCTTACTTTTTCCCCCTATACATTTTACATTAGAACAATTGGTTAGTGCACTCAAGGAGCTCGGTGAAAAGCTGTGTGCATTTGAAAAGGGTGTCTGATGACGTTCGAGCGATTTATTTTTATTGTTTTCTTTTTCCCCACGTTTCATGGTTCTCACCAACACTCAGACGGATTTCCTGTATTGTCAGAAACAGCCCGTGTATAATCAGGCACCGCTGGGATCGTCTTTGCGGCTGGACGGGTCACCCAGCGATTTAAGTCGGCTTAAGTAGAAGAAACACGCCTTTTTTATATTCGATACGTTTTCCCCCTCAAATGAAGTCTAAAGGTGCTGTCATTCCGTCTGGCATGGTGAAGAGGTTGGCAATCCAGGGTACATGTTTATTTCAGAATAGGTTTAAAAAAAAGACAGAAGAATCTGCACCTAACGTTATGGCACATAGATTAACACTTGATGTGAATAACACTCCACCTACGTGTAGGCAAGAAGAATGTGAGTGCCATGTATTGTTTATTCCTCACATATCTGAACCCTGTTCCCACACTGAGGTTCTATTATGATTTATATGCAGTTGGTGAATTAGGCATAATGCTGTGATGTCAATTTTGAATGCTTTTGTTTTCTTTCTTTTTGAAATCATTTATTTATGTTTATGTAAGGATATTGTTGGCTTTGTCTACTGCACATCCCGTTAAGACTATTTCAGGCCTGCAGTGTTAATTGTGAGTTTTCACGTCTAGAGATATGAAGGTTACCAAACGATGCACAGTGAATGAGAGAAACGTGTACATGACGACGGCTTACACATCAACGTGGACTGGTGTGCAAACGTGCACACGTAACAACGGACACACTGAACAAATCCCCTCAGGTACCATAACTGCACACGCAACAAGAGCACGAGGAATGATTCTCTGGAATAAAAAAAACGTTTTGTCAGTCAGATTTTGTGACTCGTATCTACAGAGTTTAAGGAATGGTGTGCATTTGCTGATCTTCCAGGCAGTGGATCTTGTGCACTTTTTTTGAACAACTAATGCTCCTGCTGAGGGGTTATGATCGATTCTTACGAACATTATGATGGACTTTAAGCAACGGAGCTGTCTAATATTTTCTGCTAATAAGTTTATAGTCACTTCTGTACCTCAGATAAGTCAATGAGCAATAGGCCCGTGTTTTTTTGTTGTTGTTTTTTTTCCTGCATTCCTGGGGTTGGAACAAGAGCCAATTTGAGGTGAAGGAGCTGATTATTTTGTCTGCATCTGTACATAATATAATCCAAATGAAGTCTTTGTTAGTTGTTATTTTTATTGTGACGAAAGGAATTAAAGAATGAATTAGAGGTGTGTGGATGTAACACAGTTTCTTTTTCTGTAGTACCAAGGAAGCTATGTGATGAGCATTATGCTACATGTCCATTTTCTAGTTCATAGCAGCACATACTATTCATTGCAACTTAGAGATTCGTGTGTGTGGTGGTTGCAGAAGGATTAGCAAAGCTCAGCGTATGCAAATTAGCACCAATCAGGCAAGGCTTTCATAAATATAGGATACAGGTGCATCTCAAAAAATGAGAATAT
>JAFFST010052401.1:51401-61601 GCA_022414735.1 Noturus placidus
TCATTACACATAAAGTGAAATATATCACGCCTTGTTTGGTTTTTATCTTGATGATTATGGCTTACAGCTCATGCAAGTCAAAAATCCAGTATCTCAAAATATTAGAATAAAGAATTTATAAAACAGCAATGCCGATCTTCTGAAAAGTGTTACTCTATGCAAAAAGTTCCACTTTTTGAATTAAATTATGGAGAAAAAATATATACTTTTTTTTTTTAGACACACCTGTGTGTATATACGCTTCACTATCTATGCTTTTAAAGGAGAAGAAAACCGGAACCAAGGTTTACATTTACAGCCCCCTCTGAGACTATTGGAACAGCAAGGCCAGTTCATTTGTGCTATACACACACAAAAAATTGGGTTTGATATCAAAAAAAGGATATGAAACAAGAGTTAAGGATTTCAGCTTTTTCTGGTTTTCACAGCTAGATGTGTTAAACAGATGTTTCCGTCATCAGCTGCTGTAGTTTTCCTTTGCTGACCCAATCGGTGTTTGTTACTCACCAGTGGTTTTTCTTTTTCAAGACTTTCCAAATTGTTGTGTTGGCTATACCAGTGTTTGTGCAATGCGTCCGATTCATTTTTCCCTTTTTTCTCAGCTTCAAAATGGCTTGCTTTTCTCCCATAGGCAGCTCTCTGATCATCATGTTGGTTTATCCTTTTTAACAACAAATGCAGTCTCCACAGGTGAAAGTGTTCTTAACTTTATTTTACTTCAAGACTTCTCTCTTCCTATACTGTTGCTCACCTAAAAATTGGGTGATCTTATACAAACGCGTTTATGGTTTATGTTGTTTAACACATCTAGATGTGAACACCAGGACATAAAAGCTGAAAACTCCTCTTCATATCTATATTTCGATTTCAAACCCAAATGTCTTTGATGTATAGCACAAACAAACGAATTGGCCTTGCCATTATGATAGTTTTGTATGTATTTTAAACATTGTGTGCATCACAGTGCAAAACTACAAAGTGACCGCTCTGTGCTGTCTTTAAAAATGGACCAATTGGAGACTACTTTTCTATGTTTATATAGAAATTGCATTCTTTTATAGCCAAGATTTTTTTTTCTTTATCGTTTATCAAATGATCACTAATCAGATTATTTGTTTGAATCTAACCCTTCCAAACCAGCAGAAAGATCCCATAATGCAGTGCGACATGATTTAGACTCCTGAGCCAAGTATCTGCCAACAAACTGACAATAATGCTGATGTTCATAAAGGGTCTACAAAATGATTAATAAATTGAACACAATACAAGGCTTATTGAGTCAGAGGGAATGACTAATAATAATTATGCAAGACAGAATGTTTTTGTCTGAAGTTTAGCTACAGAGTCTGTTTTTCAAGTGAAATATCATTTTAATGGCTTTCACTGTTCTATCTTGTTAAGACTGCTAGCACCAGAAACATCACAGTTAATTAAATTTAGTATTAACTATGAAACAATTTATCTGTAAGTAGGTGAGACTGAACTTAACATTTTATGTATTACATATACTAAGGTGTATTACTAACCTGCCAGCTGTCCTTCTTTTCTATATCAGCTAATTAAAAGAAAACTGAGCACACACCAATGCCTTCTTTTCACAGATATCAGTCATTATACTGCGAGGAAGTGAAGATGCAGTAGCTCGTGTGTATTGGTGTACAGTCTGAAACAGCAGAGCTGTTTAAATAAAAATGCACTTAAAAAATAAATAAATAATGGAATGCCCCAGATATCACACACCTAACATATCATTATTAATAATAGTATAGTAGTGGTATTGAATGTATAGACGTATATGTACAGAGGAATCTGCTTTAAAACGGAATGTGTTCAGAGAATTCGAGACCCTGAGTTCAAGTGAATTATGAACATCATGAATATAGTAGGGTAAAGTGGATCACTAGTCCATGAGGCCAGGGCTCTCCTGCATTTTGGGTTTTAACAAGCAAAGGTTTTACAAGATCAAGAAGATGAAGAGGAATCTTCGTCCACTTGACTGAGTGCATTCCGTTTCAAGAGCATTTTTAGGATCTCCACTTCACGTTCGGCTTCTTTTAGCTTTCTCTTGAGCCTCTCATTACTTGTCTGTAGGGACTGATTTTCCTAAACACACACAAATACAAAATTATTCTACAGTTTCACACTGTAAAAATGTATACACTGATCAGTCATGACATTAAGACCACTGACGGGTGACATGAATAACATTTGTTACTTGTTACAATGGCACCTGTCAAGGGGTTGCATATATTAGGCAGCATGTGAACAGTTGGTTCATGACTGGAAGCAGGAAAAGTGGGCAAGGGTAAGGATCGGAGTGACTTTGACAAGGGCCAAATTGTGATGGCTGGACAACTGGGTCAGAGCATCTCCAAACCAGCAGGTCTTGAGGGGTGCGCCTGGTGTGCAGTGGTTGGTACGTACCAAAAGTGGGCCAAGGAATGACATATGGTGGTCGTCTTCCTTTCGTGTAGAGGTTCTACTTCATTGAGGAACTATCGTGGTGGAAGGATTAGCCGCTCAGCAGCATGATACTGAACGTTGCCCAGGGTGTGCCTGGGGAGGCTCCATCCATGCACACACACACACTCGCACACCAATTCATACACTACGGACACTTTGGACATGCCAATCCGCCTACCATGCATGTCTTTGGACTGTGGGAGGAAACCGGAGTACCCGGAGGATACCCTCACTGCACGGGGAGAACATGCAAACTCTGCACACACAGGGAATCGAACCTCCAACACTGGAGGTGTGAGATGAATGTGCTAATCAGTAAGCTACTGTGCGCCCAGGACAAATGGTGACCCGCCAACAGGGTCATGGGGTGCCCAAGTCTCATTGATATGCGTGGGGAGCAAAAGCTAGCCCATCTGATCCACTCCCACAGAAGAGGTACTCGAGCACAAACTACTGAAAAGGTTCATGTTGGCTTTGATGTGCATGGTGTCTTCTGACACATTTCTCTCAGCTTGCTGCGTATGGGACTGTATAGCTGTAGAGTCAGAGTGCCCATGATGACCCTTGCCTACAGTGGGCATATGAGCATCAGAAATGGACTATGGAAGAAGGTTGCCTGGTCTGATGAATCATGTTTTCTTTAACATCATGTACATTGCCAGGTGCATGTGTCACTTTCCTGTGGAAGAGATGGCATCAAGGTGCACTATGGGAAGAAGGGAAGCTGACATAGGCAGTTTGATGCTTTGGGCAATGTTCTGCTGGGAAACCTTGGGTCCTGGCATTCATGTGGATGTTACTTTGACACGTACCACCTACCTAAACATTGTTGCAGACAGTACCACCTACCTAAACATTGTTGCACACGGCAAAAATTGTTCAGGAATGGTTTGTGGATCATAACAAAGAATTCAAGGTGTTACATTGGACGGAGCCATATCACCCTGCAGCTCTCACCTGGTTTCCAATGAAGCTGAGCAGGGCTGACTGAACCTGGCCAGTACCTGGGTGGGAGACCTCCTGGGGAAAACTGGCGCTCACCCTGTGGTCTGTGTGCGTCCTAATGTACCCGTATAGTGACTGGGACAGCAGACCTTAAACCAAGGTCCTGTCTGTGGTCATTAAAAATCCCAGGACATTTCTTGTACAAGAGTGTGGGTATAACCCTGCTGTCCTGGTGAAATTCTCCCTTTGGCCCTTCTCCATCATTGGCTACATCACTCTCCGCTCCTCTCCTCTCCACCAATAGCTGGTGTTTGGGTGCACTATGGCTGGGGGTTGCATCACCCAGGTGGATTAGTCTCTATTCTTTTTATTATTAGTCACATATACATTACAGCACAATGAAATTCTTTTCTTCACATACCCCAGCATTAGGAGGTGGGTTCAGAGTGCAGGGTCAGCCATGATACAGCGCCCCTGGAGCAGAGAAGGTTAAGGGCCTTGCTCAAGGGCCCAACAGTGGCAGGTTGGCAATGCTGAGGACTGAACCCCTGACCTTCCGATAAGTAACCCAGAGCCTTAACCATCAAGCCACCAATACCCCCCACTAGAAAATATAGATCTATAGCCTAGATATATAGATATAGTCTAGAAAAGCACTATATAAATCTATGGAATTAATAATAATAATATTTATTATTATTATTATTATTATTATTGGCCTCCAAATTCCCCAGATCTCAATCTGATTAATCTGTGGAATGTGGTACACAAGAAGTCTGATCTACGGATGCCCCACCTCGCAATTTACAGGATTTAAAGGGTCTGCTACTAACGTCTTGTTGCCAGAGACCACAGCACACCTTCAGAGGTCTTGTGGAGTCCATGCCTCAATGGGTCAAAGCTGTTTTTCTGGCACAGGGGGGGGACTTACACAATTAGGAATGTGATTTTAATGTTATGACATTTATATATTTATATATATATATATATATATATATATATATATATACACACACACACATATGTATAATATGCACTACAAGATTACAGTGACTAAATTAGAAAAGGAAAATCATGCAGATCATTATGCTCTTTTAAAATGATTATCTTTGCTGCCTCCAGGTCCATGATTTGATCCTGAGCTTGGGTTACTGCTTATGTCCCAAAAACAAGCCAGTCTGTGAACATGTGCATGGTGCTCTGCAATAAACTGGTGTCCCATCCAGGATGTTTTCCTGCCTCACACCCAGTGTTCCTGGTATAGGCTTTGGATCCACTTCAACACTGACCAGGATAGAGCACACACTGAAAATGAATGAATGAACTGGCATTTGTAAATATGAACCCAAGCATCACACATTCCGTCACATTTCATGCTCTCACACCTGCCACTGAGAGGATCCCTAATCATTCCAAATGGTCTTGTGTGTTACCAATATTAATAATAACTCTCTCGCATACTCACTTTCAGTATCCACTTTATCCTGTCAGGATTACGGTGGATCTGGAGACAATCTTGGGAACGCTAGGCGTGAGGCGGGAATATACATTGGACGGGACACATTCACTCATTCATTCACACCTGGAGGCAATTTAAATTTAAGTCCACCATACTGACGTATTTTTGGGAGGTGTTCGGAAACTGGGGAAACCTGGAGGAATGCATGGTGGGGCGGAGGAAAAGCGGGTTGTCCATTAATCGTAGGGTTGGCGGTTTGATTCCCGGCCCACATGACTCCACATGCCGAAGTGTGCTTGGGCAAGACATTAAATCCGATGGCAAGTTAGCACCTTGCATGGCAACTCTGCTAACATTGGTGTGTGTGAAGGGGTGAATGGGACTCCGTGTAAAGTGCTTTGGATAAAAGCGCTATATAAGTGCAGACCATTTATCCCACACGGGCACTGGGAGAATATGCAGGGGAACTCAACACAGACAGTCACAGCTCAGGATTGAATTTAGGACCCTGCACCATAACTGAGATGATGGAATGTTTGTTGTGTATTTCAAAATAAATTCCTTGCTAAGTAGTAAACAGAACCGAAAGAAGTATTTTAAAAATCCTGCTGAAACACCACTAACCTTCTCCAGAGCTTCGTAGCTGGGCTTGTTCTCATCAGCAGGGTTAAGTGTGTTGTGACTCTTATTGGCACAGACTCGTTTGCGCTGAGGAACAGGGCTCGGGCATGGTGTGAGGGGACCGCTTGGACACAGCAGAGATGACTGCAAATGGCTGGATGATGGAGTTCCCTCTGTCTGAGTACTTCTGTGCATCATTAGTGTTCTTGGCGCTGTGCTCGGACTGAACTGTTTATGGCACTCGGAGTCTGTTAGAGCATCAGGTGGATATACAAACAGAGTTTCATCTGACCCTGCAAAAAAAAAAAAAAAAGAGTTTAGAGTATTAAATTCAGCTGGGGCATCCAAGACGAAAACCACTTCCTCAAAATTGTTAAACAGTTAAAAACTCCATCATCAATCATTTAAATCAGTGGTTCTCAACCAAATTGTTTTCAAGAAAAAAAAAACACATCATTTGGGTAGTCGTGTATTTTATTGATTTTCAAATAAAATGTGTATAAATGAAAAACCCCGCGTTCCCTCTCCCTCCGTATATTCTTTTTGATGGAGAGAGGTGGAGCTTAGTCGCCAGCATTTTATCTAGTTGTCAATGCAGACAAGTGTTGCCAACTTAATGACTTTTCAGACTCATTTAGTGTTTTTTGTTTTTTTTTTTTTTTTTTTTTTTGCAAAAAAAAAAAAAAAGCGCCTAACGATAAATCTAGTGACTTTTTGGACAAACGTTAGCAACATTCCAAATGTCACCAGTACTGTCCTGCAAGCGCGAGGTCCTGCTTTCACACTGCACTCACACCTCTCTCTGCGTCTGCTCTGTTCAGTGAGGGGCTGAGAGCCAATTTACCCAATTGACATCATTCTTATGCAAATGTATTTAGAACGCAAGACGATTGTAATGCAACAGGTTTTACATGTAAAATAGTCCATAGTATTACAGATTAATTCTCTTGTTCAAAGTAGTTCTAGTGTTCAGAAACATTATTATAAAGGTTATTTTTTTAAATCATAAAAGTTATGAAAAGTAACTTAAAAAAAGTACAAAAACACAGAAAAAAATCTATCTATCTAATAAATACACATTATAGGTTAGTTAGTTAGCTAGCTAGGTAGGTAGGTAATCATGTTCTACCTGGTGCCACATGATGGGGGGGGGGGCTGTAGTTATAAAAGGTTGAGACACTCTGATTTAAAACATAGCATATGTTGCTGATTGTTATATTTTTACTCATTATTTTAAAAAAGTTTTATTGCTTTACATATTCTGTTATCTCACCATCAGGACCATGTGTTGAGGCATCTGGCGTATTAGAAGGTGGACTCCCGTCTGCACTGCTGCTTGGTTTGGCATTCTTTTTACACTCGAATGCTACCTGATCCTTGCAGGATTTATGGCAGTTCATTCCACAGTCTGCAGAATCACAAGATAAGCAGAATAGACTTCCCATCTTATATGACCAAGCGTTTGTGGACATGACCATCATACCCGTATGTGCTTTTTGAACATCCCAATCAAGATTTAGTCCCAATATTTACTATTATATAAGGCTTTCCACTACATTTTGGATTGTGGCTGTGGTGATTTGTGATTTCCCCAACAAGAGGACGGGCACTGATGTTGGGTGAGGAGGCCTGGAGTGCAGTCAAACACAAACATGTTCAGTGGGGTTGAGGTGAGGGCTCTGTGCAGGCCATTCGAGATCTTTCACTCAAACCTTTGCAAACCATGTCTTCATGGAGCTTACTTTATGCACAGGTGGAGTGTCATACTGGAACATGTTTGGGCTCATGAGTTCCAGTGAAGGGAAACTGCAATGCTAAAGCATACAAAGTCAATTGTGTGCTTCCAACTTTGTGGCAACAATTCGGAGAAGAAGCACATATTGGTGTGATGGTCAGGTGTCCACAAACTTTGTGCTTAGCTGTTTATAATATAATAATATATTGACTGTCCACCATCATCAAATAGTAAAGGAATGACTGTTCACCTCTGCATCGGTAGCCTTGTTTAATGACGCCCCACAACTGCAACACAATAAAAAAAAAAAAAGAATTTTATTCTGACTCAGCAGAGCTGCTTGCTACATAGCAGTACGATCTTTTCTCTATGTTAGTATGACTTACAAATCCTGAGCAGTTGTCACAGAAGGTAGGCCTCATGTATGTGGTTTCTTGGAAGTTATGAGAAAAGCCTAGGCCGAGTTTAGAACAGATGACGCTGGCCCGCATGAAATAAGCTGTGATCTCATCTCTGCTGATGAGTCCGTCTCTGTATTGAGCAGCAAGCACAGTAAAAGCTGAGTAACTAAGTTGAACTTGCTGTTGGAAGCATTTCCTTTGGCACTGAGATGCACCAGGCATGGCACAAGCCAGGAACAATAAACATTAAGTGACTCATAATTTGGATAATACTGTATGTGGACAGGTATCCACATACCTTTGGCCATATAGTATTAACAGATCCTGTCATATCCTATTAAAATTATATTGTGCATACACAAACAAGGTCTAATTCTTGCTGCAATCTGTTTTCATACTCGATACTCACTTGTTCTTGTCTGTAACACAGAATGAGAAAGGGAAGCTCGCAGCAATTTTCTCAAAGTCTTCCTGGGAGATGAAGCCCCTTTCGTCATGATCATAATTCATAAATACAGACTGCCGGAAAACAGACGCAAGGACCAGAAGTACATGTATGATTCCATGTACTGTATTCATATAGACATTTTGTTATTTGTAATAAACAAACAAATCTTTATAATCTACAGTATACAACCCTTGGCAAAAAATGATTGAATCACCACACTTCGAGGATGTTCACTTGGATTTTTTTTTTACTTCGTAGCAAATAAACAAATCACGGCTATGACAGAAAACAATTTTTGTTTAATAACTGAACATTCTGGCTTTGTGAAACATACCTCAAACAAATTAAAGAAATTATTTCAATTAATGGCATATTTTTTGCCTGCGATGGACTGGCACCCTGTCCAGGGTGTACCCCGCCTTGTGCCCGATGCCTCCTGGGATAGGCTCCGGGTTCCCCGTGACCCTGAAAAGGAGTAAGCGGTTGAAGATGGATGGATGGATGGAATCACATTGTAATGTGCATTTCTAAACCAAATACCAGCACCAGCCTAAAAATGCAGATTAGTCTGCAGTTAAAAGAGAGAGCTTACAGACCTTAACCTTGGACTTTTGAAAGTAAACATGGCCCCAACAAGAGAGTTGTCGATTGAAACAATGGAAAGGATTATAAAACTCCTTCAAGAAGGAAATCCAACACGGAGTATAGTAAAAGATGTTGGTTATTCCCAGTCAACTGTGTCTAAAATTTGGTGTAAGTATAAATAAAATGGGGAAAGTCATAAAAGGAAAACCATACGGATAGAACAAGGAAGATGTCACAGCGTCATTATAGAAAACTCAAAGCAATATGCCTTGAAAATAGAAAATGCACAACAGAGCAAATGAAAAACAAATGAGCAGAAACAGGAGTCAGTGTTCGAGACAGAACATGTAAGAAATCGGCTGAATGAAATGGGAGTTACCTATAGAAAAGGCAAATGAAACCCAGCACTAACACCTAAACCGAAGAAAACAAGGTTACAGTGGTCTAAAGAGAAGCAATCATGGAGCGTGGATGATCGGATGAAAGTGATGTTCAGTGATGAATCAGGAATCTGCCTTG
This sequence comes from Noturus placidus, assembly GCA_022414735.1. Lineage (NCBI taxonomy): Eukaryota > Metazoa > Chordata > Actinopteri > Siluriformes > Ictaluridae > Noturus > Noturus placidus. The sequence continues at coordinate 60,578 of JAFFST010052401.1, forward strand.
GCCAAGGAGATGATGCTGGAACGTTTGTCTGGTGCCATTTTAATAAAACATATAAAGATGACTGCCTGAAGTAAACAATCATATTTCCCCACTCATTTATGATATGGAGTTACATGTCAGGTAAAGGACCAGGGGAGACCTCAGCAGTCAGTACACAGGTGTACACTGAAAATTTGGACACTTTTCTCATTCCATCGATAGAAAATAGTTTTTTTTTGGATAATGAAGTCATTTTTCAGGATGATAATGCATCTTGCCCCAGAGCAAAGAGTGTTCGTTTGTGGACATGACCATCATACCCGTATGTGCTTTTTGAACATCCCAATCAAGATTTAGTCCCAATATTTACTATTATATAAGGCTTTCCACTACATTTTGGATTGTGGCTGTGGTGATTTGTGATTTCCCCAACAAGAGGACGGGCACTGATGTTGGGTGAGGAGGCCTGGAGTGCAGTCAAACACAAACATGTTCAGTGGGGTTGAGGTGAGGGCTCTGTGCAGGCCATTCGAGATCTTTCACTCAAACCTTTGCAAACCAGAGCAAAGAGTGTTAAAGCTTTTCTTAAGGAAAGGCAGATCATCTCACTGACACGGCCAGCAAACAGTCTGGATCTCAATCCGATTGAAAATTTATGGTGGAAATTTTTAAAAATTGATCCATGACAACGCTCCATCCTGGAAAGCGCTATTCGAGAAAGTTGGAACCAGGAGATGGTCATATGTCAAAGCCAGAGGAGGAGCAACAATGTACTAATTGTAATTTTTTTGTTGATGATTCCATCATTTTTTTTTTGAGACTGGGACAGAGATTTGTCTTCCAACAAGACAATGATCCAAAACATAAAGCAAAATCTACAATGGAATGGTTCACAAATAAACATATCCAGGTGTTAGAATGGCCAAGTCAAAGTCCAGACCTGAATCCAATCGAGAATCTGTGGAAAGAACTGAAAACTGCTGTTCACAAACGCTCTCCACCCAACCTCACTGAGCTCGAGCTGTTTTGCAAGGAGGAATGGGCA
>JAFFST010052402.1:4469-23245 GCA_022414735.1 Noturus placidus
TGAGGCCTGAAATGTGGCAAAAGGTCGAACAGTTCAAGGGGGCCGAATACTTTCGCAAGGCACTGTATCTATAGGCCAACTATTACCATTTGAGAAAAAGTGAGACAAATACACTTTTGCTCACTGCAGATATTTTTTATGAGAAATGTGGTGGACACAGTTTGACATAGATGTTTATGGCCTTTGAATGTGAAATGTTGTACATGAGTCAAATAAATCAACATGTTTTTTGGGAGTGGGTCTAAGCAAGTTGGCCCAAGTTGGCCCATAATTTTTTAGATACTCCTGTATGTATGTATGTATGTATGTATGTATGTATGTATGTATGTATGTATGTATGTATGTATATACAGTATATTGAATATATCAATATATTTATTTTCAGCATTCTGTCAGGAAGTTCAGTTTTACAATGATGACTTGATGTTGCTATTTTTTGTGCTGCCAGAATGTGATATTTTTGTATCTACATGATTAAGAGACAGCATTGTAGTTCTGCACTGCTTTGTTTTTGGTGTTCTTATGCACCTTTAGCATGTGTGTACAAAACATTTTGTTTTGTTTGCAAAAATTCTTTACCTTACTGCCTTTAAGACCAATTGATTTAACTATTCTAATTATGCCACGCGAAACTCAACAAAGGCTGATCAAACTGTGGACCTTGGAACTACAAGGCACCAATACTACCTGCTGCACCACCATGCTGTCCTGGTTCAGTTACAGATTCCAACATTTTTAGTCAAATTGAAATCGACAGAATTTCTATGCTAATCTCAGGTTACTGACTGTGCAGAGTTCATGGGAATGTTCTTAAAGGGGTGCAATAATATGACAAAAATCCAATTTCAAATTTCAAATTATTTCTCTTCATTTCCTCTAGGCTGTCTCACTGAATTCCTCCATTGCTCCATTCATACCTGAGTCCACTACTCCTGAAACTTACAACCAGACTCAGTACTGTAAGTGGCCCTGCACCTGCCCTGAGACTCCTCCGAGCTGCCTGCCTGGTGTCAGCCTCATCATGGATGGCTGTGACTGCTGTAGGGCCTGCGCCAAGCAGGTGGGCGAGGAGTGCAATGAGGCAGACAACTGCGACCACCACCGTGGCCTCTACTGTGACTACAGCTCAGACAAGCCTAGGTACGAAAAAGGAGTGTGTGCATGTAAGTGTCCTCTGCACTAAACATGTCCTTGTGCTCAGGCTTCCATTAAGCGCATTAACACTAGACTCTTCCCAAGGATTAGATTGAGATTAAGAGGGTTAATTAAGGTGGAATGCAAACTCAGATAGAAACCAGAGCAGTATTTCATTAGATTTATTCACCACCTTCTTCTTGTTGTTGTTTTAACTTCTCAATGATCATTTGAGCTCCAGTCTCTTTCATCTAAATCTTTCTCTCACTCAAAATCACACCATTGTCTTTAGCCATAAATGCTTTCTTATCTCATACATAATAGCCATTCCCTTTACATCTTATCATAAACTCATAAATTGTGATCTTTGCCGATGTACAGATCTACTCGGCACAGGCTGTGAGCACAATGGTGTAATTTATCGCAATGGGCAGAGTTTTCAGCCCAACTGTAAATACCAGTGTCTGTGTGTGAACGGGGCCATCGGCTGTATACCGCTGTGTAATGAGTCTCAGCCTCCAAGGGTGTGGTGCTCAACACCGAGAAGGGTCAAGATCCCTGGCCGCTGCTGTGAGCAGTGGATCTGTGAGGAGCCCAGGAGGGGGCGCAAAGCAGCACCTAGGCATGCCATGGCAGGTATGATCAAAAACTGACCATACAGGTACACTTCACAGTTAGTTTATCTGAATTATAGAGTTAGGAAAAATGCAGCATAAAAATACTTTACATTTTTTGGCACACTTTCTACGCAACCAACAACCAATGAGGTCAAATAAAAAGAGATCTAAGATGTATTCCATTTCATAGAATAAGGTCAGTTGGAAAATAGTCATTTTAGCACCATGCTTATTGTTGAAGAGATTGTTTAGAGACAGCTGCTAATCATATACACATTTTCTGAAAGCACGCCAAGTTTAATGGTTTTTGGAAAGAATTCCTGGACTTCTGTTGAAACATAAAATGACAAAAGGACCCAATTTGCACAGGATCAGGGCCAGCCAACAGGTAGCGAAAAGCAGGAAACAGAAAAATCTGCTTTGGGTACTTCTGGTGGAACGCAAAAAGGAATACCCTTGTATTCTGCATTCGAGTTACACATTGTCTTTTCAAAGCTCTCTCCAGTGGAAAAGACACCTGGCAGGAGAACTGTGTGACACAGACCACATCATGGAGCTCATGCTCCAAGACCTGTGACCGAGGAGTATCTTTACGCATCACTAACGCCAACAAGCAGTGTCGCATGGTCAAGGAGAGACGGCTTTGCAACATCCGACCCTGTGAGGTGGACATCACTAAGCACATTAAGGTATAAATTTTCTCTGGTTACTGTAATCCATTAAACACCAAGCATCCATCAGCAGGTACTGACATACATTTCTCTCATAACTTTGTAACTGCATACCTTTAATATTACTTTCATTATAGATACTGAATCATTCATAATAGACTCTTATTAATAATAATAATAATAATAATAAACCCTTATCTGCTGAATAACATTAGTTGGCTATGTTTTAATCCAGAGATATTCACAAGATATTGTGTTTTCTTTTGATTTCTCCTAAAGCCTGGGAAAAAGTGCCTAAACATCTACAGGGAAAATCAACCGACCAATTTCACCATCTCAGGCTGCACTAGCAAGAAGCTCTACCATCCAAAGTATTGTGGTGTCTGCACAGATGAGCGCTGCTGCATCCCTTATAAATCCAAAACAGTGCAGGTGGAGTTCCAGTGCCCTAATGGAGCCGTGTTCACTTGGCAAGTGATGTGGATTAATGCCTGCTTCTGCAACCTCAGCTGCAAAAACCCCAATGACATCTTTGCAGATTTGGAGCAGTACTACGAGAATCGAGAGATTATGAACTGAAGAACAGGTGACTACTGTGATGCTGTTCAATCGCTCACATTTTGGAGTTGACAAAATAAAAAGAATCAAGCCAAAATAAATGTTTTTTATTCCATAATGTAGTAAATTCTAAGCAAGACATCACAGTAGACATTACTTAATTCATCTTTATTACTGGATCTATAGAATCTGGTGATTTATATTCCAGTAATATTTCTGTGGTTAAATCTTTATTATATAATGCTTTGTAATAACTGGCAAATATATTATATAAAGATAGAACCAAGTTACTTCCTTAGATTTAGATTTTTAGGCAACAGCCGTTTTATAATGATCACAAAGAAACTCCATTGCATATGTATTCACACCCTTGAACTTTTTGATGTTTTGTAGTGTTACAGCCTGCAACTGAAAATGACCTCATTAGGATTTTAATCAATTGATTTACACAAAATGTTTAATGTTTCAAAGTTCCAAAGAAAGAGTTTTAAAGTGGCATAAAGGGTAATTAAATAAAAATTTAAAATTAAAATTGAAAAGCAGACAATACTTGTGGAGTAAATGGCAGCAGACACAACTCAGGAATATAGCAGACTCAGGTTAAGGTGACGGGTGAGTGTTTATTCAGGTCACACGTCAGACAACTCATCAGCCTCACTCGCGCAGAGAGAGCGAGAGAGCTTATTAATATCCATTCTCAAATAAGCATTGGTGTGCCATGTTAATTTACTCGCTCAGTATCTACATCTTTATTTCTCTGCTCACCACTGTTACAGAAATATGGGAAAGCTATCTTGATTTTCCCCAACCCCACATGTACAATGGGGGAAAGAAGTATTTGATCCCCTGCTGATTTTATACGTTTGCCCATTAACAAAGAAATGATCAGTCTATAATTTTAATGGTAGGTTTATTTGAACAGTGAGAGACAGAATAACAACAAAATCCAGAAAAACACATCAAAAATTTTATAAATTAATTTGCATTTTAATGAGGGAAATATGTATTTGACCCATCTGCAAAACATGACTTAGTACTTGGTAATGACTTAGTAATTACTTTTCATTTTCAATGCCCTGGCTGAGGGAAGGAGGTTCTCACCCAAGATTTGACAGTACATGGCCCCGTCCATCATCCCTTTGATGCAGTGAAGTTGTCCTGTCCCCTTAGCAGAAAAACACCCTCAAAGCATAATGTTTCCACCTCCATGTTTGACGGTGGGGATGGTGTTCTTGGGGTCATAGGCATCATTCCTCCTCCTCCAAACACTGCGAGTTGAGTTGATGCCAAAGAGCTCCATTTTGGTCTCATCTGACTACAACACTTTCACCCAGTTGTCCTCTGAAACATTCAGATGTTCATTGGCAAACTTCAGACAGGCGTGTACTGTATATGTGCTTTCTTGAGCAGGGGAGCTGCAGGATTTCAGTCCTTCATGGCGTAGTGTGTCACCAATTGTTTTCCTGGTGACTATGGTCCCAGCTGCCTTGAGATCATTGGCAAGATCCTCCCGTGTAGTTCTGGGCTGATTCCTCACTGTTCTCCTGATCATTGCAACTCCATGAGGTGAGATCTTGCATGGAGCCCCAGGCCAAGGGAGAGTGACAGTTCTTTTGTGTTTCTTCCATTTGCGAATAATCGCACCAACTGTCGTCACCTTCTCACCAAGCTGCTTCGCAATGGTCTTGTAGCCCATTCCAGACTGGTGTAGGTCTACAATCTTGTCCCTGACATCCTTGGAGAGCTCTTTGGTCTTGGCCACGGTGGAGAGTTTGGAATCTGATTGATTGATTGCTTCTGTGGACAGGTGTCTTTTATACAGGTAACAAACTGAGATTAGGACACTCCCTTTAAGAGTGTGCTCCTAATCTCAGCTCGTTACCTGTATGAAAGACACCTGGGAGCCAGAAATCTTTCTGATTGAGAGGGGGTCAAATACTTATTTCCCACATTAAAATGCAAATCAATTTATATCATTTTTTACATGCGTTTTTCTGGATTTTTTTGTTGTTATTCTCACTCAACCTACCATTAAAATTATAGACTGATCATTTCTTTGTTAGTGGGCAAATGTACAAAATCAGAAGGGATCAAATACGTTTTTCCTCCACTGTAATACCATTTACATTTACATTTATTCATTTAGCAGACACTTTTATCCAAAGCGACTTACAAATGAGAGATACAAGAAAAGTGATATCAAGCAAAGAACAATACAAGTAGTGCTACTGTACAAGATCTATTAATTGAGTTCCAGAAGAAGAAAAGTGCGCAGAGTAGAGGTGCAAGTGCGTGTTTTTTTTTTTGTTTTGTTTTTTTTGTGTCTTTTTTTATGAGTTGGAGAGGTGTTGACGGAAGAGGTGGGTCTTTAGCGTTTTTTTGAAGATGGTGAGTGAATCTGCAGTCAGGATTGAGGTTGGAATTTCATTCCACCACTGAGGAACAGTTAGTGTGAAGGTTCTGGAAAGGGACCTTGTGCCACGCTCAGTAGGAACTACTAAACGTCGGTCACTAATCGATCGCAGATTGCGTGTGGGAACGTAAGCCTTCAGGAGAGAGTTGAGGTAGGAGGGTGTTGTTCCAGACAAGGTCTTGTAGGTGAGCATCAAGGCCTTGAATTTGATGCAGCCGGCTACAGGAAGCCAGTGGAGGGAGATAAAGAGGGGCGTGACATGGGTTCTCTTGGGCTGTTTGAAGACAAGGTGTGCTGCAGCATTCTGAATCATCTGCAGGGGTTTGATGGAGCTGGCTGGGAGGCCCGATTAAGTCCAATTAAGTCCACTTCAGTTAGAGGTTGTAACACTACAAAATGTGGAGAAATTCAAGGATGGGGGAACACATGCAAGTATTTCATTAAGCCTGCAGTGTCAAACTCAGGTCAAAGATGTACCAGAGTCTACAGACTTATGATCAGACTTTTCTAAGATACCAGTGACTTCTGCTGAAGATTATGCCTCTTCTGTGAGAAGGCACTTATGCAAACAAAAAGAAAATAACCCAAATAATCCTGATATAAGCATCAAAACATCCCCTGCACCATTACCAGTTTCACTTGTTAGTTACACAGTTAAACATTTCTGCCGTTGCATCATCCAGGAGGATGGTACACACTGGTGGTGGTTTAGGAGATCCCTTCATACAATGTAAAGTGCTTTGGCTGTCTAGAAAAGCGCTATATAAATCTAAGGTATTATTATTATTATTATTATTATTATTATTATTATTATTATTATTATTATTCATGATCTGCTCTTACAATTTAAACTTTACAAGTTTAAGTTTCAGACTGATACTACAAAATACACAATATAACAATTTAGTGTATTAAATATATCATTTTAGTGGTTTTAGTGGTCATTCTGGGAACCAAAGCATAACAGTGCCAGCCATTTGTGAATTTGGATCATAATAGTTTTGAAAGTTATACCTATGAACAAATCTTCTGGCAGAGCAAACAAGATTTGAGCTAAATTATCATGGTACATGGTGATTTTTAGGTAGAGAAACAATGAAACAAGAGTTTGAATGAAAATTCTAAATTATTGTTATGCATGTTTTTTTTTTTATACATAATTATTTTTATTGTTGCCCATAGTCTTAAAAGATGACAATAATAAACAGCTCTTGAGTATCAACATATATAGTTAATAAACTGAAGGGTGATTAAACATATTTGTGTGTTATGTCTTTTATCATCGTGTAAATTTATCATGTGTAAGCAGTTATTGGTAGATAACAGGTGTTCAGCCATACAAAACAGTCAGAGGGGGTTTTGTTTTCTTTTTTAATAAATACAACTTTAATCCCATTTAAATTGTACATTGTGTTGCTGTGCATCTTTACAAAGGTTATGTTACCTAAATAGCCTGTTATTGGATTTCTCCCTCCATCCTTCTAAACCACAACAGTATAGAAACAGTGGATTTCCATGGCACATGTTGTCCCATTTTGCTTAACTCTATATAAATCATGATTAGGTCTAAAACCCCAATTAATAATTCATTTGTTTATGTACAGTAATTCCTTTGTTTTATTTACTTCTTAAAATGCCTCAGATCACGTGATAATAGATCACTAGTAGAAAAAAATCATGCTAAAGAACAAAAACAACTAGGTTACAAATATATCCCCCAAAACACGGGGAATAAACACAAAGATAAATGTAAAGGAAAATAGCCCGTGTACGTCGTTTATTTTTAAGGTAGGTAGCATAGAAAAATGACAACCCTATTATCCACCACCATATCCTTTCATCAAATCACATTCAAAATATACAGAAAATTAATCCAGTATTAAAACTATTACACAAATACATTACTGTTTAAAAAAAATCAGCCATTTGCAGGCATTTGTGAGATAAGTGACACTACAATCAAGTACATGAGAATGCAAAGAAAGTAAATTAATGATGCATGATGAGTACAAACGTACAAACTTGTACACTTCCCAAACTTTCTGATTCTCCCACGTACAGTATGTCTGTGCCGTGTTTCTTGCATAAAGAATAAGTCAACCCCCACAAAGGGGGCAAATGAACAGATTAGGGGAGTTTCCCTTTCAAATATTTTACTTCATCGAGACAGCATTTCCCAGAGGACCCTCAAATAATACACTCTGACTAATTCAACTGTACTCTGGGATGAGAGTGTGCCCAAAGCTGGTGGCCTGCACTCCTGGGCATTTTTGTGACAGCACAACACATACACACAGATAAGGGAAAGGAAGTGTGTTAAAGGAAGTGCATGGTAGGGTTTAGGGAAGGGTGGAGCTGCTTTAGCATGACACTTCAGTAGATTTGAGCACAGACTGATCAACAGAGTTGTCCGCAGAATCAGTGTGGGAGCGTGCTCGCTGGGCGTCGCCGGTGTGGGAACGGCCCCGGCCTTCATTGGTGTGTGAGCGACTGCGGTTGCCATCAAAGGAGGTGACGCTGGAGCCAGAGGCTGTGCGAGAGCGGACCAGGCGAGTCATACTGGCTGAGGGCACTGAGAGAGGACAGGGAGGACAGAAGAAAAAAAAAAACCCTCAGAACTTTTTTTCTGACCTGGCAGACTGAGGTCTAAGCATGTCCTTATAAACTGTTTGCCTCTTAAGTTATATTAATCATTTTCAGTAAGAGCTTCATCCTAGGCTGGGTTGCAGTGGATCCAGAGCCAACCCTGGGATGGCTGTGACACTCTGGATGAGACACATTCACACCTAAGGGCAATAGAAAGTAGCCAATCCACCTACCGGCTTGTTTTTAGGACATGGGAGGACACTAGAGAACCCAGAGTAGACCTAAAACCTGGAGCTATTAGGCAGAAATGCTATCTCCTACACCACAGTGCTGCCCTCATAAATTGTTATATGTGTGTGTGTCTTTATATTTCCAAACTTTAGAAATTCTCAAACATAGAAACAATCAAAAATTGATTGGGGTGATAAAATAGTAAGGAGTGGACATATTTCATTACGCATGTTGAGTTAGGAGGTGAAACGTTTAATATTGATTCTTATATTTAGTCAGATGTCACTAGCAGATTTCACCAATAGGTGGCAGAAAAGCTAACAACTATAAACCTCTGAGCTCTCTTCAACAACAACAAGGCGAGATAGGGGTAAATAACTAAATAAATAGATAAATAAATAAATAAACAAACAATACTATCATCAAGTATGAAACTAATATTGGCTGGGATTAAAATACTTACTGTAGCCCATTCCCTGTATAAAGTATTTAAAGGCTTCAGTCAGCTTTCCAGGCTGTGAATAAAATGAGAAAGTATATTTAAGTATCAATGGCCGAATACAAGAATGGTTCTAATCTGTATTTTCGCAACCAGAAGACCGGTCAGTATCAGAAGTTCAGGATGGTATTAGAATTGGCATTCATGGCTCTTAAGCCTCCAGATATCTATAATGATTATATCCATCCTGAAGATCCTGCCAATGAGTCTAGACATCAAAACAGTCAACACACCTGGTCAACCTGAGGCAAGCCTCCGCAGTCAGCCATCTGTGAAGAAGAAAAAAAGAGGGAAAAAAGGAGAAACACATTTTAACTTTCAGCCACAACACATGCTTCACTGCATGTTTACTGCTCCAAGCTTTCACAGACTTGAAAACAACACCACTATCAGCATGAATTTCTTAACCAGCAAGTGTTCCATTAACTAGCCTATTCACAACACTTATCAGCAACAAATGAGTCAATTGAGGCATTGTAAACCTGCTTTCCCCATGGCAACATGGGTCAGGCCAAGGAAACTAGGTCAGCTGGAGAAGAATTCTGCCCTTGGTCTTACCATGAAAATCAGCCTTAATGCACCCTAGGTAAATCAGTCACCAGGTGCTGAGCTATTAGAATTTTTATCAGCTCCTAACTTTTCCACCAAGGCTATGAATAAGCAGCTGGATTAAAGAGACTGAGAATGTGAGAATGCTCACTCACCTTGAGCAGTGTGGCCTTGGTCGGGTCCAGCTTGGTGTTGCACTCCACCTGTGGAAAAAGTACAATAAATCACAAAAGTGCACATATTTTATTCTTAATAAGTTATAAATACATGCCCTAGAAAAACAAATGTGTTAACCATTTTAGAATAGCTGTTCAACTGCAGCCCTGTAATTCATTAATGTCACTTGTTCATCTTGTAAATAAGTGGACATGTGCCATTGGTGTGAACTTAGACCTACCACAGCATCCACTGCAGGAGAGAAGTCTCCAACTACGAGAAGAGCGGGGCACCTGAAAGCAGAGCGCCACCAAATCATTAGGACATAAAATTGTACAATTAAACCCATTCAAAAGCCAGTCAATGCTCTGAACTCACTTGATGGTTCTGACATTAATGTTTCCTCCAGGAACAGGCCTCTCAATTTCAAGGTCTCTTCGGCTACGTAGCAGAAACACAACTGTCAGTCTTTTTTAATAACCAAGTCTGACCAAATCTTCATGGTAACTGATTGAGTCTCTATTCACCTGTTATATGCCTTGACAAACAGCTGCAAGTTGTACTGATTCATGTCATTCAGGATGTGGTGGCGGTAAGTGCCAATCAGGTCATGGTTGTTTTGAATTTCCTCCTAAATGCAATCCAAAAAACAACAAACCATAGCTCAAAAAAATTAAGAAATAATAATAATAATAATAATAATAATAATAATAATAATAATAATAATAATGAGCTGCCAACAAAATTGGTTCAAACTCACCTTTCCAAATAGATGACTGATGATCATTTCAGGCATGGCATGAGTCCAGCCACTGATCTGTAATACGTTTTAATTGTAAAAGGTTACTTACATGCCTAAGGAACATAAATATATAACCACATAAACCAAGGTCCCAAGAGTGTGGTCAGGATTACAGTTTTTGCTGTTAGTTTAACTGTGACTGGAAAATTCATAGTATTTACCAATTAACATGCTTTAAGATAAATAAGATTTTAAAACTATAACGTTATTAAAACACATCAATGCTGTGGGTTGATTTATTTAAAAAAAATTACCTTTTGTGCTGCCCAGTCCATCCAGCCCTCAGCACATGGATTGATGTTAATCAAAACAATACCCTCCACCATTTTAGGGTAGTCCAGCTGAAAAAAACAACAACCAAGAATCCACTTTTCATTATAATAATTCTGAAGCTTAAATACATACAAATAAACTTGAAATTGGATGCATGTAACAAAAGTGGAGTAAAGTGTTAAAATCTGTGGTAATAAGCTCAAAAGAATCTGATCAGGACTCCCTACAGTGAGCACCGCTGGTGTTTAACAAGTTTGGAACATTCCTTAGCGGCTAAACAAAGCAAAAAATAATAAAGAAGGAACAATAACAGCAACAATAATCGAGCATGTTCTGCTTTTAATCCAGGTTTGATTAAAACTTTTTAAAAGTATCAGGTTATTAAAGTGGCAACTCACAGCAAACTTTGCAAGGATGTAGGCACCGGCTCCAACCGCCATCCCAATCACACTCTTAAGACTATACAGTCACAGAAACAAAAGTCAGTTACGTCTAAGAATCCTTAGTTTTTAAAAAAGTGTGAGTGATTCAAGTACGAGTAAGGAACTGGTTACAATGAAATATTACCCAAAATGTTTCAGGACCAGAGGAAGTGTCTCAGAGAGCTGGTCCATAGAAGGGTACTCATATCTAAAGTAAATCAAAGATGCACAATTACACATCGTTTACATTTATACCCATAGTGCAACATTTCTCCTGAGATTTTAAACATTTTCCCTTTTTTTCCATTTGAAAACCTTGGAGCAGACAAACATTTGATCTATATAATTATATAACTGTTCATTCATCTAGAGTCCCCCAACATTTTTTTAGGACATATCTAAATCAATATAGGTAAAGGATAAGACAAGGCTAATAATTAATAGAGGCAACTGAGCTTGAACACGGACTTGTCAGCACTCACTAAAAGGTCAAAAGCTTCATGTTGCCTAAGGTCGTTCAATTTCCAGCTTACCCAGTGGAAAAAGTATTGGCACCCTCGTGCTGTCCTGGTGCGTCCACATGGCACACAGCAAAGTGCTGCATGATCTCCTGCATGTCCTCATGTTGGAACAGAGTGTCAAAGCATGTCTTGTCTATAGAGAGAAAACAACAACAAAAAAAAATAATAAAAATACATGAGTTTTGTTGGCATATTTACAGCATATATTTAAAGTCATGCTAAATGCATATGCTGGAATTAGGTTAACACTTACGGTTCAGTCCAATGTCATGGAAGGTGAGAATGACAGGTCTGTCTCCTTTGGGGACTCCCTTCATAGTACAGTGGATTCTGCCATAAGGTGTATCAACATCATGCTCCTGTAGAGGCAAGAACCATGATGAAATTAAGGTTGACGCTCTATAAAAAATAAAGCGGAATATATATTTTGCAATTCATTTGAGCAAACTGGACATTTTAGGACTGTGTTGGAAGTTGAGAATTCAGTCAAATTACAAAGCAGAAACGGTAAAAAGCTCTGTGTAAATTATTGGATTTGGATTTGTAAATGAGCTAAACATCATGCTACACCTGCTCAACATTGCATGCACAGATCTGAAGACTGTGTTTTAGACATGTCGCGCTATGCAAACTTCACTAAAGGACAGTCACAGATTATTAAAGGGTTTCTGCATCCTTTCAGATATTTAACCACAGTACTAATCTTAACCACCCTATCCTTCATCATCTATAATACAAATCTAAATAGAATCTGCATCAGTGCTGCATCAAATCCCAATATTTATCATCAAACATGTTGTCTGACCACATTTCCAACCAGGACAAATAATCCTCATGCAACAGCTTGAGCACCAAACAGTGGAGTCTGTACTCACAAAAATCTCAATCTCAAACACTGCCTCTGATTCTGAATCCTCAAGAACCATTTCGACAGCTGGTAGTTAGTAATAGCAACTAACGTTCAGTAAACAGGTGAGTAAGATCCAATTGTATGTTAGCTCTTTGCAAGCTTTTGCGTCTGCACTCAAGCCTTTATACCCCTGCAGCCACTCCTCTTCATAAGCCCCTTGCTCCCAGCATGCTTTGTACCATGACCAAAACAAGATAATTCCAGTTGAAGAGATCTGTAAATTGGATCAGACCGTATCAGACAACTTGACTATTCAGTCATCGGAAACTTCAAGGCCTATTTACTGTGGAGTGGAGTTCATCACTTGAGGAAGTTGAATACAGTATAACAAGCATGTCTTTAGATCAAATATACATGTCATGCACTTGCTTTGAACTACTTAATACTTTTAAATACTTACTAAATAAAATTAGTCTAGTATAAGTTTTTTTTTTATGTGTAACATAGCCCCAGTCATAATGAAACTGAGAAAAAATGAAAAGGGGCGTTCATATATATATATATATATATATATATATATATATATATATATATATATATATATATATATATATATGACATATGCAGTTTTGTTTTAAATCTTTCCTCAAATTTTGTGCAGACATTAAAAAAACCTCTAAGTAGTCCAGGGATTCTTATAGGAGAGGCTCTGGCTAAATATCAGCAGGCTTACAGAGCACAAACCAGCCTATATTCCCTCAATGACAACAAAATTAAAGTGTACTTAATGCTTATATTTTGCAGATGTTTCCATTAATTGATTATTATGTCTCAGATACCCCAATGTTTATATATAAAATATTAATAGCTCTAAAATAACTACTTCTATCTGTTTTTTGTTTTGTTGAATGTAAAGTAGGTGTACATTTACAAAAGTGAAACATGTAAATGATATTATGCATTATCACTACACCATATACACACCACAGATGTGGTTTAAATTTTAGATTTGTCATACCTGACCAAACACACATAAAGATCTAAAACAGAACTGATGAAAATCCATGGGAATATAAGGGTTTACACAAGCCTAGGAGATAAACATCCCATGCTCCTTTGCTGCTGCTGATTGAAGACAAACGCATGTTGTCTGCCCATCACTGCTAATCCCCTAAAAGAATACGAGCCCTACGTGTGAAAACTGCCAGCAGCCTTAACCCAGTTCGGGGCAGATGGCTGTTGCATCCTTCTGCCTCCCACGTCACTACAGGCTAGATAATAAACACATGACCTCGAATCTGATCACTCTAATCTGTAGGGGTCAGCACGGGAGGGCAAGCTGTTGCATTCCCTCACATCATAAGTCCAAGTCCACTCTACAAGACACTGGCATGATGCTGCATGAGAGCATCTGATGCTCCACAAGAATCAGGCTCACTGAGTTTTCATAATTTGTAAGTGTTAAATCAGAAATGACGGTGACTTTTGTCATGAATAAACTCTCATCCATAAGTTATTTTATATGAATGTAGGTTTGCTTATTCATTGTGTCACCTTGAATGAGAGGTACATGTCGGGTGTAGTAACTTTATTAAAATATCATAATCATCTGGCCTGAAGTGACAACGCTTATGTCCCGGATCCTAAATTCAATAAGACGGATATAAGACATAGTATTTTGGTTGCACATTCAAGCAACATGATTTTAATCTCATTTAATACTGATTTGTTCAAAATAAAACATTTACTGCTTCTAACTTTTATGTCTCCATCCTAATGACACAGTATGCCTTAATGCCACGCTGTCATTTCTTTTTAAATATACGTTAAGTAAACTGAACATTTCACACCACCAGATGGCAATAGTCATGACTTCAAAAAGCAACCTAATCTGTTGTGTACCTAAGAACTGCTGCTGTAAATCATAAAGGCTCTCCTGTGCTTATCCCAGGACTTCTGTTCAGCATATTTTCAACACACTTCATGATCTGACTTTACCATATACAGTTGTAGAAGAGTAATGCTTTCTAATCCCACTTTCTCATTAGGTATCTAAATCTACATAAGGATTTCTGTAAAGCTGCTTTTTGGCAATGTGTACTGTTAAATGTGCTACACAAGTTAAAAGTCAAATTTAATTCAAGCAAATTTTACCATGACCTAAAGAAAGTATTGGTGCACAGTACCTCGCTGAATATAAAACTGTAATTAAAAGAAAATATGAAAATGACTTGCCTTTGTCTCGAGCTGCTGAACGGCTTCTCTTAATCCCTGGAGTAAACAAACAACAACAGCAGAAATTTGACTCAGGTGTAAAAAAGTATGATTTGATATATAGAAAAGTGTCTAGTAATCATACCCATACCTGAAGGTCCTTGTCAAGCAAATGTCTTGTCTCAATCTGGATCTCCTCCATTTTCTGTTTTGGAGACACCTATGAGAAGAAAGAGGAGGTTCATATTTCATACAACAGCTTCACTCGCAAGCTTTTGCAGTATGTGAGAAAAACAGTACAAGGAAATACGTATATTATCAGTTAGACAAACGACACACTTCTCTAGCTGGTCCTGTTACTATGTTTACTGTACATCTCTCCGATCCTGACTGTAAGCCGGAAGTACATCTAGTACATAGTTCCTTTCATTATTCTAGACTTTCTACTATTTATAACACATCAGAGTAAACATTATTCAGGATTCAAATACATATCCATTAATAGTTTTTCAATACAAAAGAGATATAACATTTAGCTTTAAAATATCAGTCTAAACAAAATAGATTCTATTGTTTATGAGTACTTTGCATGGTCCTGAATGGGTTCTTTTTTATCCTGTAAGTTTTTCAAAACAGACTAACTAGGGCCGAGGGGGGAAATAATGCAATTAGACAACATTGATGCTGGCACTTATAGAGGATGGCAGCTGGAATGTTGCTGTGCATGTAAATGGAACGAGAGCTTGAACAGTCTCTTTGTCTGGAAAGAGGTTTCTAAAGGTCACCAATCAGGCTCTTCCTCTATGGCAAGGCCTGGACGCTGCACAGAGGAAGCTACTGACACGGCCGCTTCCATGACTCCCTCCCTGCGCTCCGCCCCTTTTACACAACCACAGATTGGCTTTGAAGAGATGTTGAAAGCCTTTGTGTTACAACTGCTTGTAGATATGAAGTTCAATCCAGGTCACTTGTTCTAGGAGCAATCCTGTGGGTTAAAGTGCATGATTTCCTTCGCTTTTCATCATCCATGGGAGTGTACAGTGTCAGCCCCCGCACACTTTTCTGCTCAACACTATGTGAGAACTGAAATGCTAGATGAATGCTGCTTTAGTCATTATGAAACCTTTCTTGTTTCTATAGCAGTCCCTTGATTTCACTGTAAAAGCCTAATGCACACAGGTCAGTTATAAAATCTGCTAGCAGTCTGACATCTAGGTTTCTCACTTGTTTCCAAGACCTGTGCACTTGTTGTCTATCCTAGTTAATTGTTTACCTGGGAGTGAAAAAAAAAAAAAACCCAGCTCAATCTGTTAAGCCTCGGTGAGATTTGCATGCTGTGCTACATGACAAGAGGACATGCACTCTGTTAAGACATTAACCCTCCCTGTTTCATATAAACATCCAGGGCCAGCTGCTCAGTGTGGATTGACACACAGGAAAGTCTCAGCCATGACATCAATGATTGTTTGCCTAATTTATAAGTCATCTCATATGACTTCATACATTTTCATGCATACTTGCTTGGTACTCAGCATTATATTTATTTTCATTTTATGGGCACATTTATGGGCCGTATTCCAGTTGATAAATGCAAATATTATAAATACAAGCTGCAGGAAAGAGCTCCGCCTATAAGACATTACACAAAAGCTTAGGAAATGTTGGTATCACTTCCTTTTTGTCACTGCTTTTCATTACCACTGCTCGTTCAACAGGAAAAGAGATCTCACGTTAAGAACAAACTTTAAGAAATGATCTAGTAAGCCCAGCAAGTATTAAGCAATTTAAAGATTTTGTAAATTTATAATTTTGTCACAGTTACAATAATTACAAATATTTCCACACGTACATACTGAATGTACTTTTTCTAACCCTTTACACGCACATAATAACTTCATATTTTTGGTATGTTGTATAACAAAAGAGGAACACTTCATCAGCCATATTCAAATCTACTGGCTTGTGTTCACATGTTACAGCTAATTTTAAACGGCTACATCCTGAGGCCTGATATATCGATTATACTTGATAAGATTTACAGACAGATTCTATTTGCTCTTCTGACACACAAATGAAACCAGGAATTAAGTGATGTAGACACGTGTGATGCTTGATTAACAACAACATGAAGTTGATGTTCTATCTTTAAACTGGTTCTTCAATATGATTCCTGATTTCTTACAAACTACAAAAAGGGCCATTGTGGATGTTCTGCATCATCGATGCGCCATCATTTGGATATTAACCTATTGCACTGCATTTTAGACATTTAGTAATGTCCAAGATTGAAAAGGCAAAATGATCTAACAAATCCACTACAGTCTATGCACCCATGAACCATATCAAAGTTCTATATTTTCTATATGAATCCATTTGACTAAAGATTACCACAGCAACAAGCTACTTTGCATAAATTTATCCAATCTAAAAATAAGCCAATATTGCTCAAAATGGAAATAAATAAACACAAAATCCAAAAATAAGCATTTATTTTTTTGGACACCACACACTTATAAATGATAATGATAATGATAAAGAGCTGAAAATCAGCACAATGAGGTGGTTCAATTTGCCAAATAAAATATCATTATGTGCGGAATTGATTTGGTTAAAAAATTCTTTACATTAACTAGCAGTGTAGCAATTCGATGTTAAATATTGGCACCGTGGCCAATATTGTCCTGAAACGCTTGATGGATATCGGATCAGATTTTCGGTTCAGATATATTTCATTATCTGATTCATCCATCCATCCATCCATCTTCAACCGCTTACTCCTTTAACAGGGTCACGGGGGAACCTGGAGCCTATCCCAAGGAGCATCGGGCACTAGGCAGGGTACACCCTGGACAGGGTGCCAGTCCATCGCAGGGCACAATCACATACACACTCACACACACACTACTGACACTTTAGACACGCCAATCAGCCTACCATGCATGTCTTTGGACTGGGGGAGGAAACCGGAGAACCCGGAGGAAACCCCCGACACACAGGGAGAACATGCAAACTCCGCACACACATGGCCCTGGCGGGACTCGAACCCTGGACCCTGGAGGTGTGAGGCGAACGTGCTAACCTCTGGGCAACAGAAATCTTGAAGAGAATCAACTTGGGCACATGTCAGTATCCGATCAGCTTTGGATACTCAGAGCGCTGACATAAGCTTTGCAATGGGGGGAAATTACAATAGGAAAATGACAACAGATCCAATCATAAGCCTACAAACTTTTTTTTAATGGTTATCAAGGGATCTATGTATGGGTAATGGTTCTAGATTAATTCATTCATTTCTTTTTCATCGTCAATTTGCAAGTGGCTAATGAAAATCTGGTTAGGGTGACAGAAGAGTGTACAGTACATCAGTTGAGGGTTAAGAGTCTTCCTCAAGGGTGAGATTTGAACCGTAGTGCCAAACCTCAACCACTCAATTATCACTGCAAACATTCTACCTGGCTGTAGGGGGCACTCGCCCGAGCCTACGAGACTGAACGCTGAAAAAAATAAATAAATAAATAAAGACAGGTGAAAAGAGAAAAATTCAGGATGGGCGTCTATTTAAAAATAACTGCAAGCAGACTGAAACGTCGCGCACGCGCCATAACGCACATGTAAACAACACCAACGCCACGCGCAACCGGACGCAATACAACGCGCGCGACCGCAACGCTTCCTCGTGTTTTCAGAAGGATCTGAAATGGGAGAGTAAAGAAAACCTAACCAAACATAATATCTAGGAGATAGGGTCCTGATAAGAGACCTGGTTTAGAGCTTGTCCAACAGCCTATATATAATGCAAATGAATAGAGAATTATTTTTATATTAAACGGAAAACAGTAACGACAACCAAGACTACACTGTATAAGTAAGGGTATGATTAAGTCATCACTCACCGGTTCTCTATGATGTCCACTAAGAGACTGAAAGTGATACAAAAAAAGTTGCTGTTTCTACAGGATGTCTCATGCAGAGTGTTATAAAGGCTTGAGTGAACCCAGCCCAGCTCAGCCCACAATAAGCCAAGCCCACTGCTATTGGGCAACACTGACACCTTCACCAGACCTCATCTCTGCACCACTACACCCCAGAAAATCACAAAGTTCACATCAATTCGTGTTTCTTATTCAGTGGAACAGGCTTGAACAGGCTATTCTGACTGATTATGGAAAAATCGCATCCATTTCACATGAGAGTAATATTTCACTCATAGAGCTCCACAGTTATGGAACAGTCTTCCATTTAGTGTTCGGGACTCAGACACTGTCTCAGTGTTTAAGTCT
>JAFFST010052402.1:26466-46426 GCA_022414735.1 Noturus placidus
ATATGGGTCTGATGGTAAGGTGTCCACAAATGTTTGGCCATATACTGTATCTTGATTTTATTTTTTATACATCACAAAAACCTGCAATTACACATGGGTGTGTAGACTTTTTATATCCACTGTAGAGAACTTTTTAACTCATCCTACTTACAATTACTATATTTATCCCTACATTACCTACCACCTAAGTGTGTGTGTGTGTGTGTGTGTGTGTGTGTGTGTGTGTGTGTGTGTGTGTGGGTGGGTGGGTGTATGTGTGTGTTTATGTGGGTGTGTGTGTGTGCTTATGTGTGTGTGTGTGTATGTGTGTGTGTGTGTGTGTGTGTGTGTGTGTGAGAGAGAGAGAGAGAGAGAGAGAGAAAGAGAGAGAAAGAAAGAGAGAGAGAGAGAGAGAAGAGAGAGAGAGAGAGAGAGAGAGAGAGAGAGAGAGAGAGAGAGAGAGAGAGAGAGAGAGACTCCACTCTGTACAATGCTGTAAGTGTGAGCTGACTGCAGCACTAATATAAGGACCACATTCACAATAGAGCTCCAAGTTTGAACTCATGCTAATCAACTGTCAAGCTCTATTTATACCACAACCTCAATCAGACTCATGAGAAATGCAACTGGATTAGAATAACTTTACTTTCCATTGGGTATGTGAAAAACTACTTACCATCTCATATTTCACTTTTAGTTATTAAAAAAAAACATAGCTATAAACTATGGCCTTATCTAGCAGAGATATTTTACTGCACCCAATAAGGTGTATGATAGCAGTGTGAGATGACGGGTATGGCCGGCCCTTTGCTTGAGCATACAGCAAAGTAGTTTTTAGTCTGGTGTTGCAGTCTAGTCAAAAACATTTTCATGAGCATTTATTCAAGAAGAAGAAGAAGAAGAAGAAGAAGAAGAAGAAGCAGCAGCATTTATTTTAAGGGCCTTGCCCAAGGGCCCAACGGTGGCAGCTTGGCGGTGCCAACAAATCATTACTGGACACAACCAACTTTAAAACAATTTAGAAGACTGCTATATTTTTAGAATATCTACTTTAATACATATAATCTTTATAGTGTGAATACATTATACTAATAGATTGGCTATTGCTGTCTATTGAAAACACAACACTAAAAATAGAAAAGTATAGTTCCATATGGTCTAATATCCATTGTAATACAGTGTAAAATACTGGCAAAAATGCTTCTATTTTGTTTTCAAATTTATTACAACTATGTTCATAAACTATATTATTAACAACAACAATTGTCCCCTTTTTGCTTTATGATCCATTTTAGATTAAATCCATCAGCGTCATCTGAACACATGCTTCAATAGAAAAGATTAGGCATGAGAACAATCTGAACTTCTGTACAAATCAGTTAACATGGTCAATATTACAAACATTTAAATAGGGACCTAAAATATTGTTGAATATTAAATAATCAGGATAATGGATATTTACTTTATTTGTTTTAAGCATTTCATAAATATTATACCTTCTGTTCATTTCCAATTTTAAATGCAGATTGAAAAATGTCCTTCAAAATTTGTATTCAGACCCTTTTATTGAAGGAGAATTGAGATGGAAGCCCTAAGGCTTGAGACTTGGACCAAAGAGCAAATACTATATTAAAGATTAGAGTGGTGGACCTTCACCTGCCTTGTATTGATCCGTGTTCTCACACCTTCCTTTCTAGATCAAGGACTCCTCACAGACGTCTGCTAACTGTTTAAAGATGAGTTTAATAAAACTTCATAAATATTGCAAGGCTGTATTTATTGTGACGTTAGTGTGTATTTAAATTGAGTAAATATTCAGATAGCACAAAATCACTTGAAAGTCATGCCAAGCGTTGCATATCAAATAAAGGTTTTTATAAATCATTTACCTTATTTTACCTTGTATTTTCACTCTGGTACATTTAAAGGATTTAAACCCAATAGTGTACCTATATAGGCTCCAGGTTCCCCCGTGACCCTGAAAAGGAGTAAGCGGTTGAAGATGGATGGATGGATGGATAGTGTACCTATACAGGGTTCATGAGAAAGCCCTTCACCCATGTCCAGCTTTTCCATTACCTCCTTTTTTCACAGTGTGATAAAAGATAAGCAAAACTGAGGTATTTGATTAGTCAGAATAAGCACTGGCATTTCCCTTTTCACTGTATTGTTTGGTATGGCTGGGGGTCAAAAATGTGTACTAAAAGACTGATGCTTGACCACTGTACACTACATATGCAAGCATCCTGTAAGGAAAGCAAAACAAAAAGAATAAAACCAATGCTTTATATTTTGGTTCTCATGTCTCACATTATTAATTGCATTAAAACATATAATAATAATAATAATAATAACAATAATAATAATAATAATAATAATAATAATAATAATAATAATAATAGTCTTTATTTTCTAAAGCGCCTTTAAAAGTAGCTTCTCAAAGCGCTGTATCTATCTGTATGTAATGTTAAAAAGTTACCATAAATACAAGTGGAAAATATCAATGAATACAAGTGTTAATTCCTTTGTTAAAGTTATTAATGGGATACTATTGATGACATTAGAATTTAACGTATCAGAGTTTTTAAAAAATTGCTATAGTTATTTTGTCTCAAATTAGTAGTAATATACGTATTATTATATGTTTTCCGCAGCGAGGCAATCTTCATGACAGAGCTTTTCCTTTTCTCAGTAACACTTGTGTTTGTTTTATTAATTTACGAGAGTGAAAAAAGAGAAGTTGGTGTGGGGACAACTGTTTATAACACAAAAGTGATAACAAGAACTAACTTGTCTTGCAGATGCTCCACATACAACACATTCATTGTAACTATAAATTGATAAAAAGAACAATGTTTTAATAAATTATTTATTCTAATCATTGGCCGGCCAATTGCCATGGAATAAAACGCTTAGCACACCCAGTCATGTTTTACTCATGTTTCATTCCTTACTTATACAAAGTGTAATTTTATTCAAGTGGAATTTTATGCTCATTAGAGGTGGATATGTATAATTTATAGTTTTTCTCTTGTTTTTCCTCTATTAACTATTTGTGTGACATACTGTAGTGTCAGGATCAGATTCAAATGCACTATAATAACAGCCTGAGGATAAGATGCAGTGATGCTGGTATGAATCACACCGAGTAGTGATTCAGAGCTTCATGACGTGTGGTCTGCCAGGATTTTCCTCAGGAAAGTCTTGTTCAGAGTTTTACTCAGGAAAGACTTGTGCATCTGCTTTCGTCTGACCTCTAACATAGTTTCTCAGGATGTGTGCTATAAAGTGGAGTTACATTCATTTTCTGCATTACAGCTAATAATAAAATAGTAAGAAATAATGCAAGAGTCAAAATAGTTGTTGGTTCAATATCTTTAAGGATTAGATCACATGACATTGTACATTAATCTTTGGACTGTACTCTTAGGGTGTAAACAGTCAGTCGTAAATGAGTGTGGAACAAGGGTCCAGTGCTTGGGTCAATCATAAACCAGGCAATGAGGAGCCAAAATCTAATTATTTCAGTGGGTTCAGTATGAAGCACATAAAGAAAGCTACTGAGACAATAAAGTGACATGACAGTCTCAATTTCATTCTAGGCCAGAAATGCATTATGAATGAAAACAATGGCAGCAATTTATGTTTGTAAAATATATTTTACATTATTTTATTTTTGATGTAGAAACCCATGTACTTTAATTGTTAATCTTAACTACAGGCCTGTAATCAGCAGCAGGTATAGAATCACATCTTAAGATGATCTTTTACCACTGCATATGCTCAATCATAGAGTAACAATAACTATCACACATTACCCAGATAACCTTGATGTTTCATCAATAAACACTTGTAAAGCAATGACTGTTGGTTAAATTCCTTCATGGAAGCCTGTTTCTTCTTTCTGATTATTCTAGGTGCATTTTAGGTTGATTACACAAACTGTGATATACTACAGTTTTACAGAAACCTAGCTAGACTCAACAATCCCGATGCTTTTAATGAGCTAGCAGGGAACTTGATTCTTCATGCTGACTCTCCAAAACAACCATAAAGACAATCAAGGCCAGAGCTGCGCGGACCATATCTCAATTACAGGACTGCTTTGTTATTATTTGCACAACAGGTAACACACAAGACCATCAGCAGACACATAAAGATGTTTCAAAGCCGAAACTGTGATAAATATGGAAGTCTATAAACTGCTGAAAACACACTGCAGCCTTCGAATATGGTGACACTGGCATACAAATCCAGCCTGAAAAAAGCAATAAAGAAGTCCACAGAGCGTGGTGCATGTGGCAAGTTTTCCAGTCTATTATTAATTTTCAGATTATAACATCAGCTATACTCTAGAGATGATGCCAATCTTGCAAATAAGCTAAATAACATCTTTGCCTGTTTTGACACAAGCAATGAAGAGACCACAGCAAGAAGCTTACACTTCATGGCACAACCAGGCACTCACTCTGGACATGTGAACAAGCAGCTATACAGAACAGTTCGCAGAAGTCTTCACAAAATCGTTAGTCTGTCTTCCTCTCATGCAATTGCTCACAAGTGTCTAAAATATTCCACCATTGTATTGGTGCTGAAAAAACACCCATCTACCTTAAACAACTTAAACAACAACTTAAATGAATATCGCCCAATGGCACTCCTTCCCATCATTATAAAGTGCTTTGAGAGACACATCACGGCCATGATGCAAAACCAACAGATCCATGGAGGATGACATTTCTTCCTCCCTCCACACTGTACTGAACCACCTGGAGAATCAAAGGTCATATCCCATACTGTAATTAATTGACTACAGCTCTGCCTTTAAGATGATCGTTCCAAGAAGGCTAGCCTACTTGTACGACAGAGACCTTAATGCACACAGCTGTAATATTCTGGAATTCTTTTCACACTGACCTCAGGCATTCAGACTTCCCCTACACTGCCACTGATCACTGGTATACCACAGGAGTGTGTCTTGAGCCCATTCTATGCCCTCTTCACCAGAAACTGTGTACTTGTACACAGTGTACACAGTCTTTCAGATGACACAATGGTAATTGGGCTGATGTCTGACAATAACAAGTCACCATACATAGAGGAATGCTAGGAAAAATAATCTGATCCCCAAGACTATTTGCATCTATGAAATTCCGTATTGTTCTTTTTTTTAGCCCAGATTGATTGTAAACTTGTGTCTGTGTGGCTATGTGTTTTTGTCTAGTTTTAGAGACCAACACAGAAGGGTGATTTCAGACATGTTTGTGGTATTAGCACTGCCACATTTGGCAAACTGTAACTACTCAATGGCCTTCAGCTTTGTGACTTACAAAGGATAATCCAAGGATAATTGGAGTTGTTTTTTAATAGTCAGTACTCAATAAACAATGTGCAGTCTTTTTTCCTATCATTGTTCCTATACTAACATTTACGAATTTTTGTTTACTTTAGGACTAACGATGATCATGTAAAGATTTCATTAAAAGGTCAACAAAAACCAAAACTTTCACAGCGTGCTTATCAAGCTCACATTATTTACACATCATTATATTTTACCAAAGAAATGCTGCAGTACATGAACAGAAAGAGTACATTAAATTTGCTGAGGTCATTTGTAAAGATAATTCTTGATAAATTACACTTTTGAATACTTTACTATCTTCCGCACTACCTTCTCAAACAAATTTGATTACAATAAATGTCAAAAACATAAATGAATATAATCTTTAATTATATAATAAAGAATTAAAAAATATTAAATATGTAAACAGTGGGCCAATATTGCTTACACACAGCACCATCATCAACTGCAGTAACAAGCACTTTTGACCATGGAACAACATGGGATCTGTGATTTAAATGACAACAAGTGTTTTATTTGACACCAAATAAAAGGCTTGTTGTCAAATAAATCGGGAGATTCCATGTGTGTAACATTCTCAGTGAATTGAACTAGCTAAACACACTAAAGCATATTTTTTTACATTTCATTTCGCTTAGTCATATTTTAGCATTAATTCAAAATATTTTTTTCTGGAGGTAGGATTACATTCCTGTTACAGTCATGGGTTGTTGTTGTTGCTGTTTTTTAGATAAAACACTGCCAATTAACAAGGTGGAAAATATCCAGAATCCTGCAGAACCCGTTTTGGTTTTCCATGAAAAATAACAGTGACCAAAAAAATAACAGAGTGACCAATGGAAAGCAAATGAAAGACATACTGTGTACAGAATGATATTTTAAAACGTGCAAAATATTCACAAAAATATTATACATTCACAAAAATGTATAAGCATAAATGCTACGTAAATGAATGCATAGTTGCCTCATACTGCACACTCACATTGCAGTCACTGTGTGCCTCTTATCTAATAATCACTGTAGCACATAATACTGCTTACCAAGAATAATTAATATGCTCACACATTCATACTCTATTACAGTGCACTGATCAACCTCCAGGCATAAGGCCAGAGTGATGCAGCACTGGAATGTCAGCCACACAGGAAGAGCATTAAAAAATTCCAAGAAAACAAGCTCAAATATAAACATCCAAGTACAGCTGCCTCAGCCTTAAAGACACAAAACATGTGACAGTAGGTCCTGAACTGGAGTGAATCTTCAAGGTCTGTACTTCTACAGTATACACCTTTACAAAAATGATTAAATCTGTGGTAATTTTACAAGGTACTTACAAATGAGCTGTTAATGTACGCAAATTTTTAAGGAGGTAATAGTGGTAGCTTGTTTGTACTGGGATTTGAACTCACTTAACAACCATTCAAGAACAACCTTTCAAGTTTCCTATCAGAGAGGGTTCCAAGAGAAACCTTATTGTACAAAAGTCATTATTTTTGAGCACTCAAATTCTTCCAAAACAATCTACAACGGTATGTAAATGAAGACAGATGGAGACATGACTTAAAGCATGTGTTTTCACTATAAACCTGAGACAGGGGGCTTTGGTAATCATTACTCAACTGGCACTGCTGAGGGTATACACTAAAACCCTGGACACATCAGCATGTAAGGGAATGTCTGTTAATCATTTTGCTGTCATCTTGTCCTTAAAATTATGATACATGTGATTACCTTTCAAGTTCAAAACAAGGTCATGCAAACAAAACAATGGCTATGGCAGGGTTTCTCAAGCATTTTGTAGGTATGGACTGCTTTAGCTATAAAATATATTCAAACTTAAAATAAAAACAGACCCCCTCAGAACTAAATGATTTCATTAACTTTATGTAAATATATAGAATAATAGTTTGTCTGTTTATTCAAGCCACGGCCCTCACTTTGAGAACCACTGGGCTATGGCACTGATTCTTTATTTTATGCGGTTAATCATTACCTAATTACTAAAAACAATTATTACCTGTAGCTGGAAAATAACTACATACTAATTCTGACATGATCAGGCATAAGATCACATGATTCACACAAAATGTGTAAATCAGCATTGAAACCATGATGAAACAGCATTAGTTTCTCATCAAATAAAGTATGCGCTTTCTTACATCTTTAACCGTTCAATCATTCACTAGATAAATTTATTATTTTAGCAGACGTTTTTATCCAAATCGACTTACAAATGAGGAAATATATAATTTATAACCTGTATGATCTGATTGATTATGTCTTTACTTTCATTATTACGTGAGAAAATTAAACTTATTAAAGTATTACTGTTTAATAATAATACTAATACTAATGCTACTACTACTACTACTACTACTAATAATAATAATAATAATAATAATAATAATAATAATAATAATATACTGAGGTAGTACAGGGGCCTCACCTTTGACCAGTAACCTATCAGAAGCGAGTACGGCAGTGACGTATATATGCCGGATGTGGAATGGCTCAAGTCCTAGGGAGGACGTGAAGGACGTGACTCCCAAGTGTTCGTGGGCGAGGCGTGCAGCGATTAATCATGTTCCAGACCTGTAAATTAGTGTATAGTAACGAATTTGAAGAAAACTGTCTTTTCAGTTTTGTATTTTTTCCCCTGCAATATAGCACAGAACATGTTGCATCACTATTAGCCTGTGTTCGTTGTTATATTGTGGGAGGTTTACCAGGCGGTTTACTACGTAAGACGAAGAAGAAGAATATAACTACATTCATTTATATAGAATTTATCATTTAATTATAATATTATTAAATATAATATTACAACAAAATATTAAATTATATATTATTAATTCATTACATTTTAGTTTACTTATTTTTTTTTTTTTTACCTTTGTTATTTATTATTCTTTTTATTGTTGTTGCTGTTGTACTAGTGTTTAACAGAAACAAAATTAGCGTAAAAAATTTATTTACAAAGTTAATTTAACTAAACAAATATGTCTTGAGATTTTGTGTTCAAGGCATATTTGGTGAACACAAAATCAGCTCATTAACCCAGCCAATGATATCATCCTCATATCCCTGAACTTTTTTTCACAACACTATAGACATGTTTTCACAACACTATAGACAGATATAGATCACTAAGAGATAAGTCAGCTTCCATGTGTGTTGCTCATTGATTGCAACTCGCTGAGACACAAAACAGCTGTGTTCACATCAGCCTGAGACATTTCTTCTGAGAGAGGACGTGCAGAACTGCATACCCTCAGTGAGGTCATAATGTGCAGTTTGCAAATCTGAATCACAAGATTGTGAAACTTTTTTGAGGGCCTTGTATCAGCAATAAGAAAAAAAAGGTCTGATTACCTATGTGATTTGACCAATATGTTAGTTTGAACCTGATCACTATGGATGTTAGTTTTGACTATAATAAACAAATGACATTGCCATTCTTTTTTGGCCATTGACACTGTGACCTAATTTCTTTCTGTTACAGTCACATGAACTGTCCTAACTGAAGCCATACCAGGTTGACGCCTACTGGAAGTGGATGTCTCACAATCTAGTTTGACCATCAGTAATCCTATAAAGCACAGGAATGTTGTAGGCTGTAGTTGTGAATGCTGATCCTGCCCAGTTTAGCGCCTACACACATTTCCTGATCAAATCTGCAATAGCAGAAGCTGCACTGCTTCATGTCACTAGGATTTATTATCCTCTGAACAGTACAAACAGTTTCACCTGTTATCACTGAAATACTATCCGATGTGCATATTTTGTTTGTGCACCTACTGATACCTGCTAAGCTTTTCTGTCACCCTGAACAAAGGTTAATATTTAAATTCAAAATGAAAAGTTTCCATATAGATTATATTTTTTTTTATATAATGTAACTACATACACAATAAATCCCATAAACATGATACAGTATAAATGTTGTTAAATAAATGGCACAGATTGCATTATGGAGTCATTTATCGTGTATAAACCCTCTACCTATAATAATATAATTTACTTACCCCTACTAACTTGTTCTCTGCTTGATATCACTTTGCTTGTATCTCTCAATTGTAAGTCGCTTTGGATAAAAGCATCTGCTAAGTGAATAAATGTAAATGTAACTTAGTATTACTTAGATACGAGGCAATCTAAGACAATTTCTTAGTTATTATTGGAAAATCTGTTATATAGTTGCAGTCAAATTTATTCAACCCCCATGGCAAATCAGGTTTATTGTCAAACTGTACAGGTTGCAGCTGTTGATGGCTTCCTTTTTCTGGCCTGTCCAGGTAGTTTACACTCAACAAACCCCTAGCCAGTTCAGGTATTTCATGTGTTCCAGCTCAAGCACACCTGGTGCAACTAATGAAGCCCTTTTGCTTGAGACAACACCTATTTTGCATATTTGTGTTGTTGTGAGGGATTCTATTAGCAGTAGTAGTAGTAATAATAATAATAATAATAATAATAATAATAATAATAATAATATTTATTTTAGTATTAGTAGTAGTAGTTTGGGGCACGGTGGTTTAGTGGTTATAACGTTTGCTTTGCACCGCTACGGTTTGCAGTTCGATTCCTGCCTCTGCCCTGTGTGCACAGAGTTTGTATGTTCTCCCTGTCGAGGCTTCCTCTGGAAACTCCGGTTTCCTCCCCCAGTCCAAAGACATGTGTTGTTGACTGATTAGCATCTCTAAATTGTCCATAGTGTGTGAACGGACGTGTAAGTGTCTGTGATTGTGCCCTGCAATAGGTTGGCACCCATCCAGGGTGACCCCTGCCTTGTGCCCCGAGTCCCCTGACATAGGCTCCAGGCTTGTATAGGATAAGTGGTGCTGAAAATGGATTGAATATCATTATTAGTTTTTCACACTCTGTCCATGCATTACTGGCGCCACATTTAAAACTTAGCTTTGATTATTTAAATTGAAGCCTTATTGCCATCTAGCGGCCAAATAAAAGAATGCAGGTTATTCTTAAAAGATGATGAGACCTATCTAAACGCTTTTAGCAGCTTTGCGCACTCAATGCCTCTTAAAAAATGTGCTTATGGCCTGTTAACAGACCACCCACATTTGTTTGTCTTACAAAACTTTGAAATGTATAGGTCTTCTATAGAGACAGATAAAGACACCACTCAGTTTTACGGTTTTCAAACATGAATGATCAATAATGGTCTTATTAATGGTGATATGATTCAGATTTATTTGGATTCACTGAACAGTTAAGTGACATAGTAGGCTCTATTGTGTTATTAATAAAAAAGTAAAAATACCCAGACTCAACCATCATATAATATGCTTAATTTTCTTTGCGACTTATGATCAATTGTTTAATGGACTTTTCTAAAAAGTCGACTTTGGTGAACCAATATCTTAGCAATATACAAGAAAGAAAGAAAGAAAGAAAGAAAGAAAGAAAGAAAGAAATAAAGAAAGAAAGAAAGAAAGAAAGAAAGAAAGAAAGAAAGAAAGATTGGGGAGAAGTCAAAGAAAGAAGTTTTGCTCTAATCCCATAAACTATAGTTTATGACTAATCCGATTAATCAGTTTTAAAGAAAATAAGGAAAACTAGAAGGGTTTTCTAACGTTTTATTTAGAAAGAAAAAAATTATTCATGTAAGCAAAAATCAAGGATGAACATCTGTCTCCATTCATTGAAAGTGCAACAGTTTTAGTTTGAGAAATTTACCATTTCCTGTTCCCGAGCTCGTGTGTGTTTGGTGGAGAGCTCGACACTTTAGTGAATACAGCCTGATCATAAGGAAAGTGTGGTGAATACAGCAATGCATGATGCAGCTCAGGAGATGAATCCATCCTCTGGACAGGCTTCCTCCAGCTGGCGTCCTCCACTGATCTGTACATATAATACCAGCTGTGCTGTCTGTTCTCTCCGTCTAGACATGTAAGTGAGTCTGTGGTCGCTGTTCTGTTGTAATGCTCCTCTGGAAAGCAGAGGTTAGTGTTGGGGGCAGTTTGAGCTGCTTGTTGAATATTGATCTTCACCTGAGGGACATGGTCCTTCTTTAACAGCGACTCTATTGAAAAAGGACCGGTAAATTTGGTCGCACGGTGATCCATCTTTACGGGACAGACTGGTGAGGGGGCTGGTGGAGGTGTTGGTTTTCTGTCCCATCCGGCAGGCAGTCCGGGGAAAAGCTCAGCCATATCACTGAAATGACGCCGAACCATCCTCGGGGTGATGCTGCTCTCATCCACTTTCCAAAAGTTCCTCTTAGCATTTGGGTATTCCGGGTCAATGGGAACCTGGGATTTCAGTCAGTTTTGGTTAATTCAACAAAGCTTAAAAAGTCTGAGTGGTGCTAAAACATCAAGATCAACTCACCTTTACAAAACACTTGTTGGATGACAGACAGACTCTGATGTTGTTTTCGAGACCTTTCCTGTGCCCAGTGACAAGCACCTCCATTTTACTCATAATCTGCAGAATAAATAAATACAATGTCAAATACAGTGCATGCATTTTAAAATGTTTAACAGCATTAGTATTGTTAAATGTTGACTCTTGTCCTACCTGTTTGAAGGTGAGCATCTTGCTGGGAGAATCTTGAATGACATATGCAATAAGTCCAATGAATGTTCCCTTCATGTGTCTTTGATATTTTCGGGTGTCTCTCAGTACAGGCCTAAAACCTCCATGCACCGTTTTAGTCATGGCTAAAAAGTCGAAGTCTGACTCCAGGTAGTTCTGAATTCAGAAAACTGTCGGTCCACATTTATAAGCCTACCAGCACACAGAAGAACAACATGTGTGCATTCCATCTTAAATGCAGCTGTTACTTAATCTAATGAGGTGTTAATATGTGGGCGGCACCTAAAGCACAAAGACAAGAGACATATAGCCTATTTCCATGTGAACTGACAAGTATACCATAAGTTCTTCATTTCTTAATAACATACGTTTTCTCTAAAAAAAAATAAAAATAAATAAATTCATAATATTATTTTGGGACTTTGTTACAACAACAAATAATTAAACTGAGGGAAATGACACGTTAATTTGATTTAAGGTACACTCTTGCAAACCTATAATTAGTTTTCAAATGAATATATAAAAGTTACACATTATGCACCTTTAAAGGTCAAAAATAGCTACATTAAATGTACGAAATATGTACCCATAATGTCAACGAAAGGTACGTTGTTAGTCATTTTTCTCAGTGTAAATATAGAACTAATTAATCATAATGTTTATGATATCACAGTTATTACAGATGTCAAGGGAAGTCTCAGGAAGAACTGGATCTGAGACAAAAGCTGTTCACTTAAGGATACTTAAGTGGTTAGAGGTAGTTTTTGAGTTATTAGATTATATTTATCACATTCAGGATGAGGTCACACACACACACACACACACACACACAATTACAATATCATACTGGTATAAAATTACTGACTGTAGAAAGGGTCCACCAGAAGCTTTTTGAACAGTGTGTTGGATATACAGTATAAACACTTTAATGCAACATTAGCCCTGGGGTCAGAAATTGACACCAATGAAGTGCGGAGGAGAATTTACCTCCACCACCACCACCTAAATTAATTAAATTATTAGAAGTCAGTCTTTAGTTTTTAGCTGTCAGATGGGTTTTTATTAAATTATAGAGTGGTATGATAGTGATTTGCTAGAGATGAGCAAATCATTTTAAAAATCCTGAAATTATTTGCAAAACGCGCAGCTAATCGATGAATGATGTGAGTATTCTATTGGCTCTTTTGTAAAATCCTTAAAAAGTTAAGGATTAAAAATGTTCAGCCACCAGAGGTGCCCAAGAATTTATTACTAATCGCTACTATCTCGTCCATCTCATGTAGTGCAGATCATTCCTCGTTCATGCTTAAGTGTTTGTATTTGTGAGCATGTATCTAGATGCTGCATCTGTCACCTTTTTAAAGTGAGTCTCAGATTGTTTAGTTAACACGCAGATTAAACCTGGAATGTCGCAGTTATTAGACTCCGGTACCAAAACATCATTCAGAGTTTCCTTACGGACTTTAAAAAATGTAACACGCTCCTGAACTAAAGTAAACGAAGAGAGCCAAAAAGCTTTCAGCGCTTTCAATTTATGACACGATAGCTGCTTATAGAAATAAAGTTTGATTTTAAGTCAAATTATGTAATTTATCTATACACAGTCATGTATGAAGAAGGTATTTCTTCAGAATACACAACTATCACTCCAGCAAGAGCGGACTGTGTGTATACGAGCTGTTACTGGTAGGACCACTTCCTCATTTAATCATTGCTAGCATAATATCTGCAGGTTTGTGCTTCACATTGCTCCTGGGTCATAGTTTTACAAAGAACAAGTTTAACTATTGGGGAGAGGTGGTAAATATTTAAGGCAAGGCAATACTGGTGAATAGGTTTGGGGTTTTTTTTTTAAACAATAGACATTCTGGTCTATCTTTGCCAGTGAATGGCTGATGTGTGTATTTGTTTATGTAAATGAGGCTTCGTCTATATTCTATATATTTGCATACTAAATCAAACCAAACCTAGTATTTAGATCATCCATCCATCCATCCATCCATCCATCTTCAACCGCTTACTCCTTTTCAGGGTCACGGGGAACCTGGAGCCTATCCCAGGGAGAATGGGGCACAAGGCGGGGTACACCCTGGACAGGGTGCCAGTCCATCGCAGGGCACAATCACACACACACTCACACACACATTCATACACTACGGACACTTTAGACACTCCAATCAGCCTAACATGCATGTCTTTGGACTGGGGGAGGAAACCGGAGTACCCGGAGGAAACCCCCGACACACGGGGAGAACATGCAAACTCCACATCATGTTAGAATTAAAATGTTCGTTTCACTAGGATAGACTTATACAGAACAGTTTGTTGGAATGACATTTATATATTGTTCAGTCAAGAAAACACCTTGCACTGTTGTTTTTAAAAGTTAAATTGTCTGTATAAGATCTATCATGAATGCAATATTTTTGAGAAATTCCTTGGCAGTATCCTTCAAATTTGGGAAAGAAATGTATGTGTAATTAATAATTTTTTTTAATGAATACAGGCCATCATGACATGAAGTGGAATTAAACTGATTTTGGTCAAATGAATGTGATTTCATGTATTTAAGTAAGTGTGGTTTATAAAGGAAATTACATGCATATACATTTCATAACATAATAATTAATAATAATAATTTATCAATTTGTATAGCGCTTTTTTACAATGGTACATTGTCTCAAAGCAGCTTTTACAGAAATATCATTTTTACATTTTTACATTTACAAGCGACTTACTAATGAGAGCACATTCACACACCAATGGTAGCAGAGCTGCATGCAAGGTGCTAGCTTGCCATTGGGGGCAACTTAAGGTTCAGTGTCTTGCCCAAGGACACTTCGGCATGGGATCACCCGGGCCGGGATTCGAACCGCCAACCCTACGGTTAGTGGATTAGTGGACAACCCGCTCTACTGACTGAGCCACAGCCGCCCTGAGTACATAAGTGGAGGTGTAAGTTTAATCACGAAACAAGCCATTCAGGGATATACGATAGGACATGGTTGTAAAGCAGGCAGTGCTTCTTGAATGCTTCCAGGTGGATGATCTCAAAGATCATGGAATATTATAACATCATCTTTCTAGAAATAAAAGCAAGGAATGTGGTAGTTGTCAAAGTTCCCAGAGACACGTGATACTTTAAGAAAGATACATTTAAATCTGTCGTCTTTTTTTTTTTTTTGTTTTTAATGAATTTTCTTCTACAGTGAAGAGAATGTGTGGAAATTGTGCGAATATATCCAGACTCAGGAGATGTGTCCACTGGACGAAGTGCATGCAGTCTTCATATCAAATGAAATCAAAGCGGTGGGTAAGGATTAATGAGCAAACAGATTGATATGCTGTGCTCATACTGTTAATCATGGTTTTGTCCTGTATAATGCAGATCCCTATTTGGAAACAGAAATCCAGCAGAGGGGGTGAACCTGTGATATGGGTACGCAGATCTCGTCACAAAAATGAAGGGGGGAGAAGCATATAAAGTGAATTTTTAATGTGTAGCATGTGATGTGTTTTAGGATTACCATGTTGTGTTACTGCACTTCAACCCACAAGCACAGAGTTTTGTGTATGATCTGGACACCACCCTCCCCTTCCCGTGTCCTTTTGACATGTATTCCAGGGAAGCATTTCAATCTGATGAGCTGCTAAAACTAGAATTTCGAAGGTAAGTTACGGCTGTAAAAAGGTTTTTTTTTTTTTTCGTGTGTGTGTAATTTTGGTTAAAATGTCAAGTTTATAAACATTTTGTCAAATCAGTATGTGCTATTTTCAGGAAAATGCGAGTGATCCCAGCTGTCACATACTTAAAGACCTTTGCGTCAGATAGATCTCACATGAAGCATTCTAACGGGACATGGCGTATGTCCCCACCACCATATCCTTGCATAGAAACAACAGGTATGTTGTTTTTTCCCCTCGTTCTCTTTGCTTTATCTCTACTTTCATTTCTCTCGAACAGCTCATGAATCTGATTTTGTAGAGTGCAAAATGAACCTGGATGACTTTATCAACATGGACCCGAATGTAGGCTTTGGAAAAGTTTATAAGCTTCCTGAATTTGTGCAACACTTTGGAGCGAAATGATGAATCTTGAAAGCATCAAAAACCTGTAGCAAAGTCATGCTGAAAAGTAGAAGACGAGTTGGGATTGTCAAGGTATGGGATAATAGCTAACCAACCAAATCAGTGGATGTGTCTGATTCTGCCTCTACAATGTCACAAACCTCAACACTCACAATACAGTGTGAATAAGGTGCTTATTGTACACGAATGGTTTCATTAAATTAAAGAAGAAAAATCTGCAGCCACTGGAGACTGGAGGTTTATTTTCAGATTGTAAAAATTGTTTAGATTTTTTTGTCCCTGTAATAATTGATACTGATTTATATTTACCATTTTAAGTAACATTGTTCTTTGTCGTGTGTGTGTGTGGTGCTAGAGTAGAAACAATCTACTCTAGCATGGCCCATTGGTGAATAAATTGCTGTATGCGGCAGAGTTTGTTATTGTTAGGCCATTACAGAGCCGTTTATCTTCACAATTGCTGTAATTGTTTTGCTAATGTGTTACCTCCTGCATTTTTCCTTAAACAAAGCAGCAAAAGAGTGAGTCGTAAAATTTATTGATGGTCTGTGTTCTTGTACAAAGGAGAAGAGTAGATATACAGTACAAATAATAAAAATGCTGTTCAGAATTATACTGAGGTTGTTTTTTTTTTTTTTAAACGAAGGAAAAAAAATACAAGCAGACTTTTATATAGCGGCAGTTTTTTTATGCAATTGCTGCCAGATAATCCTTCACTTCAGCAGGTGAAAGTCTACGAAATCCAGCTTCATTACAGATGCCCACTTCAATGTTATCTTCTGTTATTTGTCCCTCAAAACTTTCCTATTGAAACATGCACATGAGAGAGAATCAATCATTTAAGTAATACAAAAAGACAACAAAAACAGGACAGATATTTTAAGTATTCCTTTTATCATACATTACTGCTGTTGCTAGAGAAGGTATAAAACTACTAAATGCTTGAAGGGTCTCTGAGCTTTCTATCATACAAGATCTTGAACTCTGAATCATAAACAGCTCCTCGATATTATATAAAGTTACATTTTTATGAATGGAATAATACCAACTAGTAAGTAAATCCACAGTACATTTGGTCACTGGTGTTTGTTACAATAGCAAATCAGTTTGTAAAGCTGTAACAAACCTTCAAGGTCAAGATAGCCGTGTGTATGGCGTCTTCAAGTTCCAGGTCCTCGTTGTATCTGGAATTAAGGAAACCGTCTCAGGTGACATTTTGTACAAGATTTTTTTTTCTTTAAATTGCATTGTCAGCACTAAAACAAGGTTAGTGGGAACATTTGACAGATATTTTGATTTGGCTCATACATCTAGCATGTAGGTAGATTATACTATAACGTGCAAACACTTGCGGTCATCTGTTTTTCCTCTGAAGTGTCTCGAAGGATGACCATTATAAAGAAAAATCTCAGATTCTATAGAACCAACACAAGCACTGCTAAACAAACTAGTGAACTTTTGGGCTTAGCTTATATCATTCATCTGCTTTGTGACAATGTCTATTGTAAAAAGCGCTATACAAATAAAATTGAATTGAAAAATTGAAATTGTATTTAGTAGAATCAAGGGGACAAGTGACTCAAAAGAACACACTGGAGAAATTTACAATGTAAGAAATCAAAAATTTATAAGGGAGCAGTTTGTGATTAAAATTTTTTAATAATCAGAATTTCAATCTTAGTTGCAGGAAAAATATAGTCAAATAATGAATCTGATTATTATTATTATTATTATTATTATCACCACCATCTACTTACTAGAATTTAGCTCTGGCCAATTGTCTTGGTTGTTATGAAAACCAAAGTGGTTAAAACTGGCTCAATTACCTTTTTTCAAGGAAGGTTTTATTGTTCACATAGTTCTTTCCCATTGCTGTGGCTTTCCAGGCGAAGTATGCACCCTGTGAGACCAGCAGAGTTGAGTTATGCACTTTGGAAGCATTTGAAATTTATACACCACGCAATGAAAAGATAAAACTAAACAGATTACAACAAAGTGTGCGAGTTTGTTTTACCGAAGGATCTGACTGAAAGAGATATGGTCTGTCCTCATCCCAACCAGCGATGAGCAGTGACACTCCGAATGGTCTTACACCTCTACAAAAAAATTTAAATAAAAGTACGTAAAAATTAAAAGCAGGTGTACATTTTCACCAGTTCTAATTAGTCTATCATTTATATTTTACAATGTAGTAGCACTGATTCAAAATGTACCACAGAGATCTGAGATACACACCCCTATTATACACCCTTATGCATAAAATGTGAATAATTATTATAAGAAGCTCAGTGAACGTACCCTGACTGCGTGTATTCCTGCATGACCGAAGCCACCCTCTGCACTAGCTGGCCTGTAGGAATGGGCTCTTGGTAAACCAGGAAGTACTGCTGGGCCAGTTTCCTGGCTCTCCTGACCAGAACCCTGTCAGAAAAAGCATCACAAAACACAGAATCAGAATGCTAGGATATTTTGGTGACATTTTGGGCACAGAGATAATGATTTTGTCCACTTTTACTGTTCAGATGTCTCATACAACACAGCTTTACTCAACTAGTCCAAATTTATCTAAATCTTTTCAAGTGTTAATAATCTGATTATGTGTTTAATAAACAGAAGAGTGATCACCACATACCTGTAATCAGGACCCATACCACTGTACACCATGCCAATGTTTTTCGTTATTGGTTCGACTTTGTGAACGCTTTGCTCATCATAAAGTATGGATTTTTGCTTCTTCTCTGTTGCCAGCACCACACCATTGGAGGCTGAATAGGAACGAAAAGATGGGCATCAGTATCTGCATTGCAATATTTTAAACCGTAACTGGTTTATCCTGGTTAGGCTGGCTGTGGGTCCAGATGCTAATCGCGGGAACGCTGCGAACAAGATGGGAATACACCCCGGATGGGACACCAAGCCATTGAACAGCCTCCGACAGACACAGAAGTAAATGATTACTTGCCTTTAATTCCTACAGAAGGTGCACCAGCTGCCACAGCCGCCAATGCATATTCAATCTGTACCAGTTTCCCAGACGGGCTGCGGACAGAAAAGCAGTTTCCACACAATCAGGCAGAAATCTACTGAATTAAATAGTACTGTAGGCCAGTGGTTTTCAATGTGGGGGCCGCCAGGAGGGCCTCAACAATTTGGTGTGAAAAATAAATTCTCACACTCAGACGACCACACACACACACATCAATTCCTTATGTAATGTAAATATGTAAGATGTAATTAATAAAAAAAAAAGGGGGTATATATTCAGAAGTCTGTATTTTTAATGTGTTTTAAAGACATCTTGCAAAAGGGGGGCCTCAGTCAAATATTAATGCCATTTCGGGGGCCTTGCCCTGGAAAAGTTTGGGAACCCCTGCTGTAGGCCACAGGCTCCCAACCCTGCTCCTGGAGTTCCCCCTGTATGACAAAGGTAGTGTTTCCCTTGCATTAACACACATCACATCATCTGAGTTCATTAATAGACCACACTGAGCTGAAGTGGGCGAGTTAGAGCAGGGAAACACTACAATATGCAGAACCCCAACCAGGGTTTGACACCTGTGCTGTAAGCAAGCTACTGGTGTTAATGTAATGAATGATAACTCCACAGGAACCCACCAATCAGCCATACAAATAAACATCAACTATTTATTGTATCCACCGTTCAACTGATAAAAACGCACACATAAGAAGTGTTGAATGCTTTCACATTCCAGCCACTATATTCTGCTTACTCAGCGTGACAAAGCAGCTCACACTCACTCACAAATCACACAACACGGATCTATAATACAGCGCTATACTTCACTGTGTTTATACTACACTGACTACACTATAAGCATGTATAAACCACGGAAACTTCATTTAAAAAAAAAAAAAAAAAAGCAACGCTTTACCTAAAAGTAGTCAGAGAGAAACTATATCCGCGCTCTGCCATTTTTTTATTTCCTCCAGCGTGAACGCGCTCACTAACAA
>JAFFST010052402.1:75984-88484 GCA_022414735.1 Noturus placidus
GGGGGGGAGTGGAAAAGGGAAGGAGAGACCCAAGGAACATGCATCATGCAATTTGATTCAAAAATTGAGTGAGAGGCAGAAAAAGAGACGCAGAGAGAGAGAGAGAGAGAGAGAGAGAGAGAGAGCGAGACAAACATAATCATGCATGTAAAAGATAAAGACTGAAGACATGGCAGATGATCAGAGGGCTGAAGGGTCCAAAGAAATAAAGATATATTTCAGAGACTTCCACAACAGAAAAAAAGGAAACAGGACTGATAGGTGATGGATGGACTGATGACATAACTGACTCATCTCACAGTGTCTTGGTAAAATTTGAATTCCTCCATTTGGTAGTGCTACAACCTGGTACTGAAATGGACTTAATTGGAATTATATGTAATGAAGCTACACAAAATACGATTGAATTAGTGTGAAAAATCAATATAAATTAGCAAAATTCTTTACAAAAAACACCCAAAAAAAATCACATGTTGAAGTAAAAATATGTCAAAAGGCTCTCTGGATTGATAATACTAAAATGTCAAATTTTTATCTTGGCAAGAAGAGTTACGCTTGGCAGAAACCCAATGCTGGTCCTCACCCTTAAAAGCAATCCCCAAAGTGAAGCATGATGGAGGTAGCATCATACTTTAAGGGTGCTTTTCATCAGAAGGGACTGGGAAACTGGTCAGGGCTGAAGTGCAAGATGGGTGAAGCCAAATGCAGGGCAATCCCAGAGGAAAAACCTCTTCCAGTCTGCATGACACTCAAGACTGGGGCAGAGATTCACCTTCCAACAAGACATTGATTCGATGTGTACTACAAAGGTTCAAAAAGAAAGGCCTGAAATATTCTAGAAAAACCTAAAGCAAAAGTATTGGATGACCTCCATCCAATCTTACAAAGCTTGATCAATTTTGCCATGAAGAACGGGCAAATATTTCAGGCTCCAGATGTTTAAATGCTAATAGGGACGCATCTCAGAAGACTTGCAGCTGTTATCACGGCCAAAGACTGTTCTACCAAGTCTCATGAGGGCGAATCCTTATGCAAACCTAACCTTTTTGCTACAGTGTAAAAATATTTTGTACCTTCAAATGGGGAGGGTGGGGGATTGTCCATTTCAATTTCAGGTTGTAACACAGGGGGGGTGAATACTTATTCAAGGCACTGTACATCATACAGAGAGAACATGATAGCAAGCATGTGTGTCATTGTGTCTGTCAGGGTTTCAGACCCAATTTCAGTGTCTGGAACATGTCGTACAAAACCAAATACATCAGCTTCCTTATACACAGCTGCTCCTGATGTTTGTGTAAGGAGCTGTGTATGAGCGTGTGCTTGTGTAAATAAGCCTTACCTCTGCAAGGGTCGTTTTTGACCAGGAACTCATCCAGCGCCATCCAGCCCCCTCCCACACGAACCATGACTGTGCTGCGCAGGATACGTACCAGACGCAGCTGCTGAGAGTCCCCAAACTGAGGGAGAGAGAGACAGTGCAAAAGGGAAAAGGAGCAAAAGGGGGAAAAATGCAGTAAAAAGAGACATAAAGGAATAGCATTAGAATCATTTGATGAGTTGAGATTCTTCCAAAAAAAAAAAAAAAAAAAAAAAAAAAAAAAAAAAAAACAACAGCCCAGAAAAAGAGGCCAATTAAAAAAATTAATAAACTACATCATGCAAAAAACATGCATTTTAATTTCTAGATGATTCAGGATCAAGCTCAGCCCAATCTCCCACATCGCTCCAAAAGCGATAAAACTTTTACCATAGTATTTTAAAAGCTAGTGTTCAAATAAAATTTAGATTTATTACATTAATATTTCTATTGATTTGTTTTGAATTGTTTATTTAGAGATTCATAGATGCTTCTCTTTGTTCTTTAAATGATCTGATTGTCTTTTTTTTTTTAAGTTATAAATGCAACGCAATGCAAGTTGGATGGTGAAATTAGCAAAGCGAACTATTAGAAAATGGACAGAGTCAGACCTGTGCACTCTTCTTTGAAAGCAATTGTGTGGGCACAAGCTTTGTCATACAAAGAAAAAGAATTAGGAGAAACACGCCCTTTTACTCTTCCTGTCGAACAAAGAATCCCTCGCCAAGTAAATTACAATTTCACTTTGTTTTTAAAAAGTTTTACAGTGGTCACACTGTACTAAAATACTAAAAAATTTCTAAAATACTATGGTAAAAATATTTACTGATGAATAATATATAATACTAAAATAATCTATGGTACATAATGTCAAACATACAACCTTTGAGATTGCTCCTCCACCAAAGAAATTAGAGGATATTTCACAACAATCAAACCACCAAATATTTTCAGAATCATTAAAATACCATGTTAACATTCACCATTACAGAAATACAACAACAGGGACTGTGATATCTGCTCCGGAGTTGGAAGTGGACACATTCCTGGGATATTTGAGTAATGGCTATGTAACCATGCAAACCAGACAGGAAATGCCCAGTAACTGTGGCTCAGAGAGGTTCAAACAAATATCTGAACTATATTCAATAGCACGTAGTGCGGGTTGGCTCGCTGTGCCGTGGTCAGCATAGACGCTGCCTGGTCATTCGAATTCAGGGTCATGATCCTTAACCAAATCAAGAACAGATTTCAGAGGCCGTATCACAAACACGCCAGTCACTTTACCTGGTTCCCAAGGAAGAACTACAAAAAATCCAGGAGACACGGAGAAGGACAAAGAAACAAGGAAAAGAAAGAAGAGAGAATATGAAATAACATGTAACAACACAAATGTAGAAAACAATTCATTCACTAGCCTTAATTACTGTTCGAAATTAAAACAAAACTAATTCAATAATGAGTCAGTATTAACGTTACTGTAACTAGTAATGGAGGAGGATAAAAATGCATTTCCCCCTAATGCTTGTAAATGGATTAGAGTGATTGTGAATAGCAGAATTAGAAGAGCAGGTGAGAGATGACAAAGGGATGAAGGCAACAGATTGACACACAAAGAGACTCGGTTATTTGAGTGTGATGGACCCGAGGCATGTGAAGTCCAATGGGTGAGTCTTGCTGTAAGTATCATTACCAAGTGGATAATGATGTAGAAAGCAAACATAAAAACAATGCAGCTCCTTCATTCGCTGGAAATATGGGATGGACATTAGTTTGATGGTGAGCAGCACACACTGTACACTGTTGTGTATTGATGCAATGGTAGTACACAGTGAGGTATTTCAGTCATGTAGCAGACTCACATATACAGCAATGCACCTTTAACCCAAAATGGCATGAGATAATACGTTAAGGTGTAAAATTGTGATGGTTAGAACCATAAAGGTGTGAGACAGCGGATGTTTAGTAAACAACTTCGTTAATATAGTTTAGTACAACTGTAATGAGCTGAAGTCTATTTCTAGTCATCAAAAAACAACAAATTACCATTAGTTTTACTAACTCATAACTCACCCTGTACTTGTTCTCCCCAATCTGCTCTACCTGGAACCTCTTAGCACACTTGCACTGGGCCACTTGTCTGGTGACCTACATGGTGAAAATATAAGAAATATTACCTTGTAAATAGTTAGAAAAGGAAGATGGGAATACCAAGGGATTTGATCAGTTGATATTACCTCATCTTCAATCTTGTCGGCATCCGTAGTGGGTCTATAAGCATCCTTATTAGGGTGCAGAGCTGCCACAAACTCGTAGTAATCAATGTAACCGTCCCCATCGCGGTCAAAGATATCAGCCACCGCAGTCATCTCTAGCTTGCTGGTGGGGAATTCTGTAAAAAATAAAAAAATAAAAAAACACATTAAGGAAAAAAAAAGAAAGAAGAAGAAATAAATAAAAACCCGAAGTACATAGCGTTACATAAATGCACAGCTCTAAAATTCACAAATGCGCTGTTTTTCAAAGACTATTTCAGTCAACAGGTGTAAATCCTACTGAAAACATATGGTCTGAACTGAAAAGTCACATGCAAACACTTAAAAATATGAATGTTGAGCATGGAGGAGCAGTGAAGATCTCCTACAAGTGTCTCCACCCTTCTTAGACATTACAGCAAAAGCTTCAGTGTTGATATTCAGTCAAATATTAGTTGTGGGTGGCTGATTATTTATTTTTTTAACCTTTGTTCCCCCTGATTCTTTACTACTTTTCATACAA
The DNA here is from genome assembly GCA_022414735.1 of Noturus placidus. Classification (NCBI taxonomy): domain Eukaryota; kingdom Metazoa; phylum Chordata; class Actinopteri; order Siluriformes; family Ictaluridae; genus Noturus; species Noturus placidus. The sequence goes on from JAFFST010052402.1 coordinate 80,123, forward strand.
GATAAAACTGTTAAAATAAAACTACACTGGGACCCTTACTACTTATTTCATGTTATACATGTATATATTTTCAATGTCCACATTTTCATGGATTTCACTAATTACTGCAAACTAGGACTTTTCAAAAGACATCACTTGTTTATATGTACTTAATTATATCAATATGCATATACATACTTGAAGCCAGGATGCCATCGATAAATTCCTGCCGAGTGATTTTGCCATCTTGGTCTTTATCAATGCGTCTAAAAAAGTCCATGACACGAGACTTCTTATGATTCATCCAGCGCATGTACTTCTTCCTCCACACATCAAAGTCGAAGTTGGCAAATTCTTTCAGCTATAACATGAGGATGTGAGAGACACAAAGAAAAACAAGGTCAACCGAGGTAAATATGTTAGATATTAGTATGCACATGACAATAATTAATCATATCAGCGGTAGCTCAGACATTGGACTACTATGGGGCGGCTGTGACTCAGTTGGTAGAGCGGGTTGTCCACTAATCCACTAATCATAGGGTGGTTCGAATCCCGGCCCGGGTGATCCCATGCCGAAGTGTCCTTGGGCAAGACACTGAACCCCAAGTTGCCCCCGATGGCAAGCATGGAACCTTGCATGGAAGCTCTGCTACCATTGGTGTGTGTGTGCGCACTTGCAAGTTGCTTTGGATAAAAGCGTCTGCTAAATGAATAAAAATGTAAATGTAAAATGTACTGATCGGAAGGTTGGGAGTTTAAATCCCGGCACTACCAAGCTTCCATCCTTAACCCTCAACTGCTCAGTAGAATAAAAGAGATAAATGGAAGTCGCTCTGGATAAGGGCATTTGGCAAATGCCCTAAATGTTTAAAAAAAAACTGTAACTATGTACCAAAAACTATTTTTTTCTTTAGCTTTTAAGAAATCCAAAACTAATTCTGTATTATTTAATTAAAATAATATTTAAAAAAATCAATTACATGTTTTATTATTCATGGGTTTGCGTTGCTTTATTTGGTTGTCATGAAATCCTGACGATGCCTTTATCAATTCTACACGATTAAACAGCTCCACTAATTAAACTATACTGAGTTACATTACGCATCCTCTATGTGTAACAGATACCATTAATGTAAAAAAAGAAAAGAAAAAAAAAACCCATTATGGCTTTACCTCTTCTAGCCTATCGAGGCCATCATGGAGCTTACGTTGGCGGTCCAGGGCCAGTAGCCAAACCTGTTGCCATCGTGAGCAGAGCTGGTTAAGACGAGGGTTTCCTCCGGTTACCTGCATGGCAGGCTGCTGCTGCTGCTGTTGCTGCTTACCTGAGAGGAAGAGAAAGCAAACATATCCAGTAACAATCTGTATTCACACTCACCACACCTACATTACACAAATATTCAACAACACACTGCAAGTACATTGTGCTCTGTTTATGCATGTGAATGTAAGCCGTACAGAAGAATAAGAAAGGCCACTTACGAGCACCCCGTCTCTCAGCAAGACTGCTAGAAGTTTCTGATGGTTTTCTCTTGTAGGTTTTTGTTACTTTATCTACATCAGGCTGTTTACGTGTCATCTCTTCCATGAAAACCTGACAGAGATGTACAGATAATTTTAAAAGGTTTATACACACACACACACACACACACACATATATATGTATATATAAACATATAAATATACACACACACATACATACACACACATACGCATATACACACATACAGTACATATATAAACATATACTCACATACATGCATATACATATACACATCTATACGTGTATATAATATACATATATACACACACGTGTGTATATACACACACACACACACACACACACACACACACACACACACATATATATATATATATATATTTACACACACACACACATACACATATATACACACACGTGTATATACACACACACACGTGTATATACACACACACACATATATAAACATATAAATATACACACATACATACATACACACACATACGCATATACACACATACAGTACATATATATATACATATACTCACATACATGCATATACATATACACATCTATACGTGTATATAATATACATATATACACACACACACGTGTATATACACACACACACATGTATATATAAACATAAATATACACACACACATACATACGCATATACACACATACAGTACATATATAAACATATACTCACATACATGCATATACATATACACATCTATACGTGTATATAATATACATATACACACACGTGTGTATATACACACACACACACATACACACACACACATATATATATAAACATATAAATATACACACACACATACATACACATACGCATATACACACGTACAGTACATATATACATATACTCACATACATGCATATACATATACACATCTATACGTGTATATAATATACATATATACACACACACACGTGTATATACACACACACACACACACATATATATATACATACACACACAACACACATACACCAGACTCAATATTATTCAATTATCATCTTTATAGGGTTGTATATTTAAAAAAAAACCCTGACAATTCATGGCCCAGTGTAGTCCCACCCACCTGGTGCTCTGTGATCAGTGTTTTAAGTTGAGTGATGTCTTGGGGGAGGGGCTCAGTGTCACGTTGCACTAATGTAGTCTCTGCCCACTGTAGCCATGACAACAGGTCTTCCAACAGTGCTGCATTGTTGAGTAGCTCTGCGAGTGCTGCCTCCAGTCGCTGCTCATGCTGCTTCGCCCATGTTAAAACCTGGAGCATGCATAAGAGCATCGGGTTAGGTGCGCTTCTGATAATAGCAACAAGCTGGACTTTGGAGGTGGGATTTAGATTGCGGAGTGATGGGGCATCACGCATTGCTTGTATTTGAAGCACTGCCCTCAAGCTCCAATCAAATCTTTGACCTTTTTCACTGACATTTTAAAGCACGACCACTGATGTAAACTGCCGTGTGTGACATGGCACAAAGAGGAGTAATTAAGGAGTAATTCGCGCCTATGTGTAGAAAGATAGTTAGCACAATTTGAAATATTTTCCATTACAATGCCACAAAAAATACTCTGCTGTGAGACGGGGTTACAAAATAGCACTGATATGTTGACACTTTTTCCTGTTGATGAACTGTTGCAAAACCGAACCCAAATAAATTCCCCGCTAATCTGCAGTGATAACGTGCAGTTGCACGTCATTAAACTCGTTGTAAAGATCAAACTGCTTGTCGTCTTTTTCCCTTTTAAAATTTGACAGAAGCACAGCGAATAATCCCAGCTGCACTACCTCCTCAAAGCGGGCTCTGATGATGGTGATCCAGTGTTTGATGGTTGTGATACAGTCGGGATGGCACACTGACAGTATGGCCTCCCCCATTCCAGCTGCTTTGTTCACATCCACTCTCTTCTCTTCCACGGTCTGCATGAAGTCACGATGCGTGTGTAACAAGGCCTGTAATGTCTCCACCTCCTCTGGCAGGATACCTCGGAATCGCAGGGTTTGCTCTGCCTCGGAGAGCCACTCCAATAACATCTGCACTGCTGTGCGGAACTCCTCAGCCTGTGAGGGGACACGAGAGTGGGGATGAAGTAAAGGAAATGATGCACAACTGTGTTCCTAGTCATAGTTTCATCTAGTTAACTATTGCAGTGACTGCATTTTTTATAGTCTGAGCTGTTTTTTCACCTGTTTGAGAGCCTGTTGGAGACGGGTCTGTTTGGAGACAGACAGCGCGCAGACTGTCTCCCAGCGATTGCTCAGCTCCTGCAGCTGAACTTTGACCCAGGCGGTGTCATCCCGGCCTGTCTCCATGAGCTCCCGAGCAGAACGTTTTAGTGCCTGAATGCTACTGGTCCTTTTTCCCAGCTCTTTTTGGAAGGCCTAAGGCAACACCAACAGTAGTTTGCACAATAATAATCAGACAATAGTCTGTTTTAGAACGTTACCAGGTTATCTAACAGTATACTATGAGATCTTACATCGGATTATAGAGATCAGATCAGATTTCAACAAAGCAAATAAAGATAGATGCCTGAATTTCAGCCTCCATGACACCTCCCTAACTTATATTTCACTTCATAGTGACTTTTATCTGCATGTCATATGTACCTTATGGGAATCCATGAGATTAGAGACTAGGTCCAGGTCTCCATGGACAGGCTGGTCTTCAGCTAACTGTGGCTCTATGCGGTACAACCAGTCCACAAGAGCTTGCAGAGCCTCAGCAAATTGACCTGAGAACAGCAGGGCCTCCTCCAACTTGTGCTGCCTGAGAAGGAGAGGGACAGTACAAACTTGTTTTAACCTTTTATCTTCTCTTTATTATTTTATATCCACTTTCACGGAGTATTCAAATGACTCTGTAGCATTGTGGGCTTTTACCTTTCAACACTCTTCCCACACACAGTGTCCCACTTGTCTCGGACCTCCCCGAGGAGGTTGTCCAGTTTCTGGGTGTCAGCTGGCAGTGTAGCTTTGTCTCTCATGGCCTTCCCAGAGCGCACTGTTGTGTCATATACTGGCTGCTTAGAACCAAGAGCCTTCTGAAACTCCTACAGTGAGTGAATTACAGCAAAGAGGACTTATCATACTGATGTGTATGAACAACAACAAAAAAAATAAATAAACAGAACAATTTAGCTATCTATACATAACTAGTTAAACAAAAATTTTTTTTGGCTTTGGTTGTTTTGTTTGGGATGTTGGGTGTGGTGTTGTGATATGTCGTGATGTGTAAAATGCAAAATCTCTAATAAAATTTCTATGGGAAACAAAAATCTAAAAATATGAAGCACTGAAACTTTTTTTTGGCCCAACAGGTGGCACCAGTGAGCAAGATTAATGTGTAGTTTTATTCACAGACATTGAATGTGCATCAGTTCTTTACATTTATACCTTATGTTTAGTGAGCTGTACTTTGATTTTATCAGGCTCATTGGAGATCTCCAACTCAGAGTCCAGTCTTTTCTCAGCCTCCTCCAGCCAGTCTGTCAGCTTCCTCCAGGCCTCGTGGAACTAACCATCAAAAAACACATTATCAATAAAATGTTCACCTAAGCGTGAACTTAGGACTAGAACTTAAATGAAGAATAGGGTTACCTGTTTGGCTCTCTTGCGGGCCTCGTCCAGATGCCGTCCCCTGTCCAAAGACCTCTGCACTAACTTGTCCCAGCGAGCTTGCACGCTCAACAGCAGGTTCTTGATGAGTACCACATCCTGTTTTAGGCTGGCAAAGCGCAGCTGAGAACCAGCCTTCTCCAGAGCCAGTACCTGCTCCCTGTGTGTGTTCACCTCATTCACAAACACCTGAGGAGCACACAGCACCAAGCAAAGAAAACCCTAAACATCAGATTTGTGTGGAGGCCTGGGCAAACCCTTCACATGGTGAAATTCTGACATTTTCTACTGTAAATATTTAGCAGTCTCCATCATTACCACATCCTCATGCTAGTTCACTGGGTCACCAAGAGTTACCCAGAGTCTAATAACGCTTGGTCCATTTCTTACACCACATGATCTTTACAGGAAAATAGCCAAGGCAAGATTGGAATGTAAAACAAAACCACGTTGTTCATTTTGCTAGAATATATTGATGTTTTATTAAAGCTGAGGTGTTATGGGGTATATTATGTAATTGTCTTTTTTTTGGTTTTGCCAGAATTCAGCCTCAGCAACATCCAACAGGATTTCGCAGACCACCAAAGATATATTTTAGGTAACTGAGGATTTCAGGAGACACGTAGCACTAAACCGATCGATTGTAATAACCAAACTTCACCTTGTGCTCATCTATCTGGAAGAGGACAGTGTCAAGGATGAGGCTAGGTGGCTGGGCCATGTTCAGAGTCTGCTCTGCTTGCGTCAGCCAGTTGATGGTGTCCTGCAGTGATGACTGGAACCCTGTTGCCAGTGATACAGCCTCCTCCAGTTTAGCCTAATAACAAACCATAGAAGAAGCTCTGACAACCAGATGGCTACACAATGGCTAATTAAATATTGATTCAAATTACACTGGGCTATAGTAGTTACAAGGCAAGTTATCATACCCTCCTGTCGTCCATCTTGGCATTCAAACTGGCCCACTTGTTTTGAAGCAGAGCCAGGTTCTGTTGGGTTTGAGTGGTTCCAGGGCTGCCCTCCTCACCCCCTCTGGCCAACAACATGGACTCTCCCTGATCTAGCAGTTGGTGGTACTGCTCACCACGCTGCATCAATTGAGCCTGCAGCTCCTGCAACACAGAGTGCATTTACATGCAAAAAATAGTCTATAAACAGCAAAAAAAAAAAAAAAAAACCAATACAATTTTAGCACAATTTAGATAAACCTGATTAGTGGACTACAATTCAAGTTTTCGAATTAGCTGTTACCAGATTTCAAGAAATATTATAACAGATTTAAGGTGTAGAATGAACATTGCCGTATGCGGTTTACACAACTCCTTTAATAATATGCCAGAATCAGACCATGATAAGGGCTGAGTGCAGCACAAAGCTCATTGTTAAATGGTAGTGTGAGCATGATATCAAACACACACATCACACAGATTACTAGCGTGCATGTAAACACAGTTTCAGTTCTATTTGTATGTCGCTGAGTACCTTAATGCCAATAAAATGTGTGCGTAAATGGCTGTACCATTAAAATATCAAACATAGAATAATTGTGAACAAAATTTGGTGTTCACTGTTTTCCATTTAAGGACTACGGTACTGTATAACTGCCTTAATCTCACAGTATATAAAGCATATGGAAATGAGCATGGAGTTCTCTATACAGGTCTGTAGTGAGGTGTTTACCATGTGCTGCTGCAGCTGCTCCCTGGCCGTCTCTGGAAGGCCACCTGTGGGTTTGGCTGCTGATAGCTGACTCTCTGTGCGCCTCAGCCACTGCAGGAACTCTTCCAGCTCACCATGGAAACCCTCCGCCTGAAAAGAGCACAGTCGACTGACTAACAACGCTCACTAGCATTAATATTAAACAGACTGTCTGTCCTCGCTGCTAAGTACCCTTTCAGAGTCCAAAGTACACTTAATCCTGTGCAATTCTCACCACAAATACTACACAGTTTGCTTAAGGACAGGCAGTAATCTTTTCTGTAATGTGTGTTGCAGTAGAGCACCTGCTGCAACGCAGTCTCTAGTAGTTTCTGTCTCTCATCTGTCTTCAGGAGTAAGCTGTCCCAGCCGTGGTTCAGCTCATCCAGCTGGTCTCTCAGGTGGCTAGCCTCCTCTCCAGGACTGGACTCCAGCAGCTCTGAGCCTGCACTGTTCACATTCTCCACTGTGGCTCGATGGGACAGTACATCATTCCGCAACACCTGGGAAGTTAACACAGACGAAAATGAATGCACACTATATAAAGAAAGACAACACATAGGAAATATGTACATATAAAGACAACACACAGAAAAATATATTTTTCTCATATGAATTCATAACCTATATTTAACAAAGATTTTTTTTTGATAAACCTGTGTTGTGTTTTCAATTGTTTGATATCCATGAGAGCAGAGTATTTTGGTGAATGTTTTGAACAAAAGATCAAACAATAGACAATTTTTCACAGACTTCTTTGCTCATATTTACCAAGGGTGCCAATAGTAGTGGATGGCACTGAATATATAAGCAGATAGTATAAAAATAATAGCATATAGTATATAGTGAATAGTATAGTGAGTGAATCCAGCTGAAATATGTGCTTACATGGTGTTTGGCCAGCTCAATTTCGATGGCTTTGGGGTCGGAGCTGACTGGTCTCTGAGTGTCCAGAGTGGCACGTGTGTGGCTTAGCCAGGACTGCAGCTCAGAGAGAGCATGCTGAAACTGACCCAGGGCTAGAAGAGCTCCTTCAAGTTTGTGCTAAGAGAGCAAATCAGAGGAGGCATATAGAAAACAAAATTTGTATCGGTAATCATCAATATCCATTATAGTACACAAAACAGAACTGGTTGAGGCATGCTAACCTGTCTGAGAGTGATCTTGTCTCCCAGATTGTCCCACAGGTGCCTGAGCTCAGTGAGAGGTTCCTGGATCATGTCTCTGTCTGCTTGGTCAGAAACCTTTTTGAGCAGTAGCTCCCCCTGGTGGCACAGTTTCTCCATGTCTATCTGCTGCTGGTACACTTCAACCTTGAATTGCTTTTGGAAAAGAAAATGAGTTCAGATTTTGTATAATCTGCAGATTCACTGAAGTATTAAAAAAAAAAAAAAAAAAAAAAAAAAGAAACTAATCTGATAAACTGATCCGAACCTTGAGCTCCTCTATCTGTTGTTTGACGGTGCTGAGGTCAGTTCCTACAGTTTGCATGTCGCACAGTTTGATGACAGCGTTGTCTATGTAGTCG
>JAFFST010052402.1:96842-142945 GCA_022414735.1 Noturus placidus
TTATTTTTTTCTTCATATTTTAAATATAGTTGTGAGAAATCATAAAAACCATTATACCTTCTGTCTTTCTTGATAGGCTGGCGCTGTGTCTGGTTCCATGTTATTAAGTTCTGCCTCCACAGAGTCGAGCCACTGGTTGAGGTCCTCGTGGGCGCTGGCGAATCGGGTGGCGAGCTGCAGTGCCTGCTCCAGGTTACGGAGGGCCTTGCTGCTGCCTGCTGTCATCTCTGCATATCGCCTCTTTATTTCATCCAGCTTCTCCTGGATGAGCAGCACTTCTTCACCTAACACACAGGAGGAAGAGAATCAGAACCATACGAACTATAATAACAGGCAACCTAGAGAGTGCAGGAGTGCTCTTGGTACCTGTGGTCTGTTTCAGCAAAGCCTGTCCATTCTTAATGGCCTGGTCCACGGTCTTCTTCCGACTCACAATCTCCTCATTCAGAGACTACGAGAGTAGTTAAAATGGTAAAAAATCTGAAGTTTAATTTTTAATATGTTACATGTAAAAAAAAAAAAAAAAAAAGACCAGAGATTTTTTTCCCCCTACTGCCATAAGTTACAAGAGGAGCCAAATCTACTGCATCTGTAAAGTGCCTTCCATGTCCTACCAGAGTGTATTTGTGCTGCTCAGCCAACAGCTCGGGCTGGTAAGTCTGCACTGAGACTTCAGCCAGGCGCTGGGCCACCTCAGCCAGCCAGTTCAGCACCTCCACCTCCTCCTCCCCAAACAGCTGTGCATTGGCCAGGGCCTGCTCCAACATGGCCGCTCGCCGAGAGCACCAATTACGCAGCTCTGTGTGCCCGCTGCGCACTGCTCCCACTCGCTCACTGAGCCAATCGTGGTCTAATGCACAGCTGAGAGGGGAGAGAGATTGGCCAAGGGCCTCTAGATGTTCCACCTCTTTTTCCCGAGACAACACCTGCTCTTGGAGGGCCTGGGGTTTTGCCCGCAGATGAATAAGAAAGGGATGGGGAGAGATGTCATGGGAAGAAAAAAAAAGAAAAAAGGAAAAATGACCATGCATGGTGAAAAACAGAAATCATAACTGAAACACACTAATAAATAAGAGTTAAATTAAATATAATAAAACCATGGCATACATAAGATATAAATATAAAAAACAAAAGGAAACTAAACACATTCCACAAAAACAAAATAAATCACAGACATAAGTAAAATGGATAGGGTGGGTCGTACAGGCTGGGCTTGATTAAGAGTTTTCCCAATTTTCCTTGGCAAATTTCCTACATCTGGAATACTAGAAGATGCAAAGTGTTGCACACCAAGTTGTTCCTTTCTACATTTTGGTGATAATCTTCTAGGAAAAGAAAGTAAAGCTTTTTCCTTGCGGTTGACCACAGCAGAGTCTTCATGGCGGTGGTGTACTATACCTTGTGACGGTTGATTTGCTGGCTAATTTTGGAAGCCTGGGTTCCCATGGGCTCAGCAGAGCTCAGGCGTCTCTCTGTGGCATTTAGCCAGTCTCCCAAAGGCTCCACTGACTCATGGAACTGCAGTGCGAGAACCTGCAACTCCTCCAGCTGACATTGCCTGCGAGATAAGCAAAGCTCAGCGCATGTGGAATAATTATTTTAATTTAAAGAGGCTGGCTTGAAGTGTATATACTTTGTCACATTTCAATCAAGCGTCAGGTATTTGACTTGTTTCTACAGGAATCTTCAGGTGATGGGCAGTCTCACCTGGCATTGGCCTTCTCCAGCAGATCTGTCCATCGTTCTCCCAAGCTTCGCAGCTGTCTCTGGATCTTTTCTCGGTCTTGTGTCTCAGCTGTGGCTGCGATGCGCTCACCTTCAGCCCGGATCATCTCTACGGTCCCACGCCGGTCATCCAGCAAACGCTGTAGCAGCTGCAGAAACCGATAACACAACACAAATTCAGCTTCATTTACAATGAAAAAGAAGTGTGTACAAAATGTTATTCAATGTAGCACCAATCAACTGCATCACAATCATCATGTCTTTCACCACAAACCAACGGAGCTAATATACTATTATTATAATGAAATTCATAATAAACTGAAATATAAGAGACAGTTTTGTTTTCTAATGTTATTAACATACTGCATGAATGTAGTATTAAATTACACTAAGTATTTTAGCATTAAAAAGAAATAACCTTCACTTCTCTCATTGGGAAAAGCTCACCTTCTGTTCTTGGATTTGTGCTTTAACCACACGGTACTCAGCTGATGGTGGCTTCTGATTGGCTATCAGCTCCTCTGTGTCACTTAACCAGCTTAACAGAGGTTCCAGAGCATCTTGAAACTTCCCACAATGCAAAAGGGCTTCCTGGAGCTGAGCGATTCTCTCGGCAACCTAAAGAGCCCAACAATTTATTTCAATTGTACACGCCTAATGGTTTAAAACACCGATTCTCAATCAGTGATCTGAGCCACTTGAAAATATGGCCACAAAATATGACAATTGCTTTTCCCATTAACATCCATTTGTAGCCACATAAACCACATACCATATATTCATACATTGTCAAAAAAGCAGCTTTACAGAAATCCAGATATAAAATTTAAATCGATGAGCATGCCAGAGGTGACAGTGGCAAGGAAAAACTCCCTGAGGTGACGAGATGAAAAAACCTTGAGAAGAACTAGACTTAAAAGGAACCCATTCACCACCTTACTCCATAATGACTAAACCAACAGGAACTTAAATTTAGATTACAGATGTTCCCTTTCTTTCAGAAGTGTATGCTGTGATATTAATAGTGAAGCATAGTACTAATTTTAATAATCAAACAATAATAATCAAACAGTCTATGAGGCTGTCTACTGGTACTTCTTTTAATCTGGCATGTTTCCCCAGTCTCTTTGTATCTAGATTTCATTTATTCATTTATATAATGAATGATATTTTTCTCTGTTGGAAACATTTTGTTTTAAATCTCTGAGAGCTGTATCCCACTAAGAACTATTTCAGCTTTGAACTATTTTAACCTGTTTAAACTTTAGTTTGTCAAGTATTATTTAAGGCATGGAAACAAGTGTTGGCTGTTAAGCCATGAGACACCTTGATGAGGCTCATTCAAATAATCCAAGTGTTCATGGGGAGGTAAAATTTTAGATTGCTAATAAAAACAACTGCTGAATTAGATGCTGCAAGTTCTCAAAAAAAAACAAACATTCTATAGTAGACCTGTGACATAATTTATGAGTACATGTCATACCCTTTTGTTGAGGGAGTTCCACTGCAGGTTGGTGGTTTCCAGGTCATGCTCCAGAGCCTGTGTGTCTGTGTGTTTAGCTGCACTCTGGATTAGCCCCTGACCCACAGCATTCACGTGGTGCAGTTTGGGTTGGATGCTGTCTACCTGCTCTCGCTCCACAGCCTGCACGCACACACACCAGACAGAGAAAATGGAGGACAAGTGCATAATGCACATTACACACACGTTCCAGCAACAAGATGATGAAGGTAGTAAAGAGCCTAAAAATTAAAGAGCATTTACTTTGTCTCTCAAGTTACTCATAAATAAATAAATAAATAAATAAACAAACAAACAAAAAAAAAAAGCCCCATGGCATCAATTAAGTACAAGAGTACTATTTAGATGACCAAGGATGCTAAACCACAACACTCAGAGACAGTATTCACATAAGTGGTTTGCACACAAGGACAAAGGAGAAGAAAAAAAAAACCCGACCACCATCAGCTTCACAACTCTCTGGGGTGAATGGAATAAAACAAGAACAAGAAAGTGGAGTAAATTTAAACCCCTAAGCTTAGAGAGTACAGGCTTCCCTACCAATCCACTCATGTCCATGTAGGTAAATGAAAGAGCTACTTGATGGCCTTTGTGTTTCTTGGGTGCTTTGATGTCCTATGAATGAATCATGTATGAAATGTTTTCAGGTTGAAGACGAGAAGAATTTTTGATGGCGGTTATGAAATGACAAGTCAGCATCTGCCCCATATTTGGAAAATCCTGTTTTCACTGCAGTGTGTGTATCCATTTAGAAACAGCTGTTTTGCAGAGAAGGCCGGATTCGTGCCTCAAACAGGATATCTGTCGTTCTCAGTAACAATAAGCTACAGCCATGAGCCACCACACCCTCTCCCCAACATAGCGTGTGCGTGCATAAGCTTACGCATGCATGTTGTCTGTGTGCAGGAGAGTTGTTCCTTTTTTTTTTGGTTAATGTTTTTATTAGCATTTACTTATTTTGTCTCTTATGTTTGTCCACTCAGTGCTGGTGCTGCTATCATCTGCTTGTAGACAGTCCAGCTAACATGGAAATCATCTATTCGTTACTTCTGTTAAACCATGATCTTCTGTCGTCCCTCAATCTATCTCAGGCCAGCTCAGGGAAGATGCTTCAGGCCCTTGACTCTAGTGAAGCAGAGCTCTGGAAAATATCCAACATGCCTCCCATTCCTTTTTGAATCTTTGAATGTACCAGTAAGTTCAGCCACTCTTACACACCATGTTCATTTTCTCTCATTATCCAGGTTTCCCCAATTACAAACAATTTTGCCAAACTCCTCTTTTGTTTCTCACAATGTCTCTACATATCATTCTTTCATTCCTGGCTGCTTTCCTGCCCAACACCAACCCACATCTCGATCCATTCCCGTCTTTCTTTTTTTCTCTGTTAGTCCAAGCCACAAGCCTGAGTTATAGCACTGACAGAAGGTCAGCTGCATCAGAGCAAAGCAGTGTGAAGTTACATAGGTTACATCATCCTCTCCCAACATATTTAAGATTGATTCATTTTTGAATTAGGTTTCACAGTTCATTATGGAAATTTTGTATTATTTAGTGTTGTGTCAGAGTCTCAAAAAGAATGTGTGTGTGTGTGAGTGAGAGAGAGTGAGAGTGAGAGTGAGAATGAGAGAGAGAGAGAGAGAGGCAAAGAGAAAAACAATTAAAGATAAGTAGGGAAAAAATGTAAAGTGAAGCCAGAGTTAAATTGGCCACTTTCCATTTAGTGATTTTATCACTCAAACACTATTACTACAGCCGTCTCAGAGTTAATAAAAAAATGAACATGCACACACACAAAACTAACTCATGGATCTAACGACAATACATAAGCAATAACGAAATCAATAATGACTATAGTATTTCAAGATGACATGGGATCACAAAACACATTCTAGTAGGAGAGAACGTACCAGAGAATAGTTGTTTTTTTTCATGAATAAGTGAAAGATTTTCTCCCTCATTTTTCTGATCATCTTTTCTCTCATTCCTCCAGACACTCTAGCCTTCTTAAGCCTCAGTTAATTACCTTAATTTTTTAACTTTATTTGCTTTTTGTAGTCCCCAGGCTAAGTAAAAATACAAATCTTTCCCTCAAGTCAAAAACAAGTAGACAAATAATGTAGACCAGATAGTAAATAATGACAACTCTTAACACGTTCTGCCATTTGAAAGTTCGGAAACAGATCGTTTTATGGCTCCAATAAAATCGCTCTACAAACTGAAATGATGAGCCAAACATCTGAATAGTTTGATTATATATTCAGTAATTAATTCTGTACTGAGGGGGTTCATGGAAATTGTTTTGCAGCTAGAGGGGTCCCTTGCTGTAACATTTTAGAGAATCTGTTTTTGATGGTTGTTTGTTAAATAGCACTGAGCCAAAATGTTTCGAATCCCAATCCATGAGTTCATATCTGGCAGAGCATTTTGATATTGTTGAACTTGTGCTGAACTGTGTGATTACGTGTTTATGAGTGTGTATATGTGGTTGTCAGGCTTGAAGCCCTGGTCTCTCTTTGCCCCTAGCAGTCTCCTGACACAGGTGCTTCCCACAAGCAGTGCAATCATTTGAGTGCAAAACACTCAAATACGCCTGCATTACCATTTCCCACAACACAAGCTCTCTTTCTGATCACCAGCTCCTCCCGTTCTGTACAGGTTGCTTGTTTGTTTCTATTGTCTCATGTCTACCTGCAATCCACTTTTGTACAGCAGATTATGTCTTGAGATGAGATCAGCTTTCCTCTGTCCTTTCCCTGGTTAACAACTTTATTGCCCACGCTTATCATGAGCATTACCAGGTTTTCAGCCATAGAGCCATTTTATTCCACGAATGACTGGTCTGTGATTACACCCCAGAGAGTTCCCCATCCAATCTCAAAACAGCCATAATTTAACTATGCAATTTCAGTGACTGTTTCAACCCCAGAGTTTGCCATGGCACATTACAGGCATTTCCTCTGAGTTAGGTGCCCACCCCTCTGGTGCTGCAGGGGAACCTTGAATCACTGAGCCTAGGACTGATAAGCTTGGCATGTTCTTATCATCTATTTATATTCTCAACAACTTTTTACAGTGTTTGTGTGTTAATGTCAACAACAACTCCCCTACAAAAAAAACCTCAGTGTTTATTTCTCACTTCCCTATCTCAAAAACAAGGCCGTCATACTGCAGCAAGCAGGAGGCCTTTTGACAAGAAAGGGGTGATGTAGGATGAGGTGTGAGGGTTGTAGGTTTATAGCAGAAGGGGGGGGGGGGGAAATGGAGATTTATAGTTGGTTTTGCTTTAAAGACAGACGCTCCTTAAGAGATATGTTCTCTTGGCCTTTTTGTTCCTCTCCTAACAACCCACAACAGATATTAAAAGTTAAAAGTAAATTTGCTTGCTGATTCATGCTAGTCACTCAGTAATTATAATGCTCTCTGCCCATCACTGATAGGTGATTTTTGGGGGTCGATAGAGGCAGTGACTCTGCAGAAAAGCAGAGTCACCCATGCTGAGCTACGGCTAAATGAAATGTGGATGGACAGCCAGGCTTGGTCATTACTTAGAAAAAGTAATGTAACAGGAGCACATCAGGTCTATATCAGGCAGACACATGACACAAACCACAGCAACTATAACACAGAGCAGACACCTGACCAGTCATAGCAACCTAAGAGACAGTCCAACACCGGCATATAGATCATTTTCAAAATCGTAAGCAAAATAGCACCATCTCTATCGCCCTCATATACAAAACTATTCTCTAGTTATACATCACTAAGGCATTTGGAATATACAATGACATTCATGCACACCATGCAGAAACAAATATCTGCTCAAATGTATGTACATTTGTAAACAAGTGGCCAGACCACAGATTTTCTGTATATGAAACCACTGTACATACACTATACAGATGGCCATGCTTATTTTCAAGAAATAAAAAAGCTATTCACAAACAAACATGCTTCTACACAGACTGAAAAGTGTGGTTGAAGTCAAATTAAAATGTGTACCTGTTTGTATAAACCGCATTTAGGCAGTGTGAATACAGATCCATAATGTGGTCATGGATGTACATGCTACCGCTCACACAGAGAGGTCAGAAAGTGGACCTATACCTAGTTACCTAACAAACAAATAGTACCATAGTAGTAGACGTTTTAATAAACATAAGGTATAAAAAAAAAATACTAGCAAGTTTCTTCTTGATAGTATAGTAACAGTAAATAGCTATTGAACATGTATCCATGTATCTAACTAAAATAGGTCAAATAAAAATGGACATTTTCCATTAAGATGTTTATTACATTGGCTTTTACCTCAATGTTAATGCATGCTGATATTGTTGTTTCCTCATCTTGATGCATCAATCGACAAGTGTCGTCCTTTTCATCACATGGTTCAGCAATTTCTTGTTCACACTGGTTTTCACTAAAAAGTCTATATAAGAGACCTGGTTCAAGTTGCTCCCACTGATCTTGACATGGGGGCACTGAAACTGGTCTTGACCCATCTGAGTCCCAGTCACTATCTTCATTCATCAACCCTAGAACAAAATCCACACCTGATTGGCTAGTCTCAGATTCTGAGTCCAAGTCTCGACAGTCCTCACCAGCAGAACCCCCATCAGACACTAGAGGGAGACGCTCAGGAGCTGCCAGGTACACAAAACTATCAGAGGATACAAAAGACCCCTCTTCTGGATCAGGGCAAGGTTTAGGAAGGGGACTAGGAGGAGTAGATTCCATAAGTGGGGATGGAGGACATTCCTGAGAGTATTGTGATGGCACTGCCACTGCCAAGTAAACAAAGCTGTCAGTGGGAACCGTTGAATCTGCATCTTTGTTGTCACGAGTTCCCGCATTTGACTCCTTGTTTATAGTTGATTTGGACATTGGGGAGTGGGGAGGAGATTGATTGTTGTTTGAGGGTACACTTACTAGAAGGTCTGAGGTATCAGATTTTGGGGGACTTGAGGTCCTCTGGACCTCATGTGTGAGCTCGCACTCAGGTATAGGCATGTCCTCAGCAGCAAAAACCTTTTCATCTACTGCTGAAAGTTCTTCCATAACTAACAACATCCCTTCTTTGTCAGAATTTAACTTAACTGAACCAGTGGGATCCAATTCCTCAAGAGATTCCACATTACTGCTACTGCCCTCAGTGTCCTTTCCTAAATTACTGTTTAAATCAAAAGTTCCAAGAGACAGCTGTATTATGTCCTCTTTTAAATTGGACTTGCACATATCAAACTCATGGTCATTGTTTTCTTCATATAGTTTATCAGGACTTGGATATAGGTCTTTATGACTCACTGAGGTATGGACTACATGCACCTTGTCCTTCAACTCATCATCTGCCTGCTCTTGTTCAGATAACACTCCACTGCCCAGGTCTGAATCGGTTTCTCGTCTTTCTTCTTGTGTTGTATCTGAAAGAGTAGTTCTTTCCAGGTGGGATGTCTGAATTCCACTGGACTCAGATTCCAACAAAAGCTCATCCAAAGTGCATATATCAAGCATAGGTGTGGTGTGATCCTGTGGAAAGCTGGCGTTAGCATCACTATCATAACTTTCACTAGCAGTCCAACTTTGAGTATCATCTTTAGCCTTGCTGGAAAGTATCTGATCTGTTCCCAAACCAGATGTCTCAGTCTGACATGACTCTAACTGATTTATATGATCAGTGTTCTTTGTGAGGCCAGCTTTATCCCCGTTATGCTCAACCTGATCCTCTCTCTCCACTTCTTCTTCTTCTTCCTCCTCCACTCTGGGTAGGGTATGGCATGCAACCAGGGGATCAGTAAGGGTAGACACTAAAGCTGATTCAAGACTAGATACCTCCTTTGTTTCCTCCTCCTCAATACATTGTCTCTCCAATTCCAGAAAGAGGTCAACTGAACCATCCTCTGAACTTGGGTAAGGAGAAACACTGGCAACTTCTGAGCCACCAAAACCTATTGGAGGGGTCAGAAGAGGCCTGTAATCTGATGTACTGAGCTGTTGTGTCTCCCAGTCCTGCAGCTCAGATTCCTCCCCCACTACTGTCCAGGAAATATTGCTTGTTTCATGGCTATCCAGCTTTAACACCACCTGCCAGTTCTTTTCCTCCATCTCCAGCCGTTCATTTTCTTCTCTCTCCTGCACCTGTTGTTTCTCCTCATCCTCCTCCAGCTCTTTCAAGATTCTAAGCTCATCTTCCTCAAAACGAAGTTCTGAAGCAGTCCGCTCTCGCAGTTCACCAGAAGGAGGGGGCCATCCCAAAAGGCCTTCTACACCACCTTCCTGGCTGAGACATGGGGAGAGTGGTAGGCCTCCATAACTCAGTCCCTCCCCCTCCTGCAGGAAAGGTGAGGGGGGATCCAACAGGTACAATGACTCTTCATCCAAATCACTGTCTTCTCCTAGCAGAGGAGGCAAAGGTGGCAGAATTGGCAAGTTATGTGGTAATACCCCATGCCCAAACAACCTTTTACCACCTCTTGCAGTACGAGGCCAGGTGCGGGCTTTAGTGGGAGGACAAAATACAGGTTTTGGAGGTATCAATGGGGCAGTATCCTGATCATACTCCAAGAATGGTGAGTCCCTCTCTGAGACAGAGGTTTTATTTGCAGCAATATTCCAGTGTTGGGGTTGTTCTTCTGACAAACTTCTAACACAAAGTAAGGGAGTTGCTGTTGGCTTACACTTCTCAGCACTTCTCTCAACCTGCTTGTGGATCCCAGGGCTGGGTTGTAGAGAGCTAGCAGTATCCTGCTTTGTTTGGAGTATTGGAGCAGTTTGTAAAACTGGTCTTTCTTTAGAAGGAGAAAGCCTGGGCTTAATTTGTTTTGGGTGATGAGGGTGCAACTTGGGGGACTCTTTTTGCTTGACTGGATGTGGTGGATGGGAAGACACTGGGGTGGGTGGAGTGAGGGCTAGAGAACTGGAAACCAGAGGGGTGTGAGGGCCACCCGAGGAGACAGGAGGACTGTAAGGAGGAAGAGGTGGGGTGGATATGGAGGAGGATGGGGCAGTTAATAAGGAAGGTAATGGATGGAGAGGTGAAACTGGAATTCCTGCCCCAGATAAACGTTTCTCGCCACTCTCTACAGGCGACAGCTCTAGACGCTCAGCAAACTCAGGATAAGTTGGAGGCATAAAGGCTTTCCAGGAACGCCGATTTGGGTTATCTTTTTTGTCACCAACATGATGCCGCCGCTTGGTCACTACAGCTGCCCCAACAGCAGCTGAGTTTGATGTTGGAATAATAATGCTAGAGCCAACACCCCCCACAGATGGCATGCTTTGAGGGTCACCAGTTAGCTTGAGAGCATCAAAAATCACTCTTTCATCTAACTTTTTTACCCCTGCATCAGCAGACCCCCCTCGTGCCACAAACACTCCACCAATGTCAGCGCCTAAAGTCCCATTGCTGGAAAGTGTGCTTCCTTCCCCTCCTCCTGAGCCCAAAGTGCTACGAGATGGCTGGCTAATCTTAGAGCCTTGGTCAATCTGCTCATTAATCCGCATGGTGTCATAGATGGATCGCTGCGGTACATAGCAGTCTTCAATATACGCTTCCTCATCATCACCCTTCTTAAGACACCTGGGATTTTGTCGCAAACAGTCTGGCCGGCTCAGAGGCTTCCCCATCCCATAAAAGTGTGCCCTCAAGGGGCTGGGACGGGGCACAAACTATTCCACAAAAAAATTCCTCCTAAGTCAGTTTGTTGCTGAAATTACTAGTAGCTGAAGCCCTCAAGTCTTAGCTGTCCAATTATTTATAATAAACATTGATCCAAAAAATCTCAGTATAACATTAGGATACTTATAACCCACAGCAAATAATCATAAAGAGAGAAGGATTAGAGTCTGTGGCTCTAATATACAATGTTATTCCTGATCTTTCCTGGATGGAGCACATAAAGGAAAATGTCTCAGTCCAACTGACACACATCTTCTGTAACATATTAATTAGTCTTTTTGTTTAAAAGGCATGCAAGCAAGTAGGAGAAGGAGGAAACTCAGTAAGTTTCTGTTTCAGAGGTCCAAAGTCCAGAATAGTGATAACATTCAATGTAGTTTGCATCCCTTTTGTTCTCATTCTGATTTCAGTAGAGTCCTCTTCTTCACAGCCCTTTCCCCAACTTCCTTGCAGCTACTTCCCTTTGAGTCTCTCTGTCTCTAGCACAACAGGAAAATCAGAGAGGTCTTTGCTGTGTCAAAAGAGACGCAAAGAAAGGCTCCTTTTAAGGTGAGACCTCCATACTCTGTTGCATAAAAAGATGTTGAGGAAATGCAAAGTGTCCATCAAGTGATTTTGTCTCTCATCATAATGTTCCTTCAAGTACGTTTTACTCCCTTAAAAAATAGTCTAAGATTCAGATAGGCAATGGGGACATTTTGTCTTAATTTTTTTTGTGTCCAGTCAGATGACTGGCATGAAAATATGCCTCTTAATACTGCAAGAGACTCACTTGTCAGACAGTCTGTTGCTGTTTGTAAATTTCCCTTGTCCTCTTTATAATCCAACGGAGCTGGAAGACCAGTCCAAATCAGAGTTCAGAATACCCTGTTTCATATTCCTTTTCCTTTCTGTAATGATGAAGTCTTGATACTTTAAATGAATTAAATCCACACCAAGTCTATCATTTCAAAAACAAAGAACAAAAAAAAAAAAACAACAGTGTATTAATCAACGTCTCTGATCGCTTCTATATTCCTCTCATCCAGAGTGAAGTAAAAATCGGTGAATCCGAATGACCGCCATGTCCAGAGGGGTTGCGTTGGAAGTAGGTAGGGAGAGGGTGAAGGATTCAGCCTGATCCAGACGGCAGAGAGCAGAGTTGTGGGAGTGTATCAGGAGGGCAGAGACGCAGACAGCACCAAATGCACCCTTCCACTCGGGGCACTAAAGAATTCCCCAGACGCACTCTCTCTCTTCCTATCTTCCTCTTTCTCTGATTCACATGGGAGCACAAGAAGATGCATGCAGGCTCAGAGTTCTTTTCCTCTTTTCTCCTAGTGCAGAATCTGTGTTCTCCGGCCACTGCGCTGCTGAAATGGTTTGCAGCTGCTAAAAAAATCTCCCACTTTTCCTCTCCCTCTCTCTCTCTCTCACACACACTCCCTCTCTCCCTCCCACTTCCACTCGCTCACTCTCGCCTCCCTTTTTCTCCCTCTGTTTTTGTTTGAATCCATCTCCGTTTGTTCTGTTTCCTGCTCTGGCATTAAAACACAGGAAGTGCTCCAATCATGCCAGTTTCCTCTTCCAAAAAAAACACAAGACCAAGCTGAGAAATGGAGGCTGAGAGAAAGCTTTTGGTAGGAGGGGCCACCCTTCCAGGGGGAGTGACTAAGCAGGGAATTTGATGTGTTTCAGCAAATCCTTATAGGATCAAATCAGCTCATACTAGCGACTATATAACTTCTGCATTACATATTACAATTTCACATATGACTCATAGTTTGTGATCTAGACCTAAAACTGCCAGAAAGAAAGCACTTGCAATACACAAAGAAAGAGTCAAAAGGCACCAACCCACAAGCATAAAAACTCTAGGGACACAAAGAACAAGAGAAAGAGAGATACACAGGGAGAGAGGAGATGAAAAAAAATGGATGGATGACTGAGTGGGTAGGGTGTTAGTATGCAGGAAGTAAAGAGGCTTATCAATAACGGCTACCCTTTTCTCTGGCATATGTGTTTGCGGAAGCAAAAATCCCCTACTCATTCTCTTCTTTCTGCTCCACCCTCTCTTTTTTTCCAAATAGCCACTCTGTAATTGAACAAAACAATAGTGGACGCACAGAAGTCAACAATATTCAAAGTCCCCACTTGTGCATTCTCGTGTTCTGCAACTCTATCCAACCCTGAACAGAGAATGTCGGGGGAAGGGGGGGGGGCTGCTTTACAATGAAATTTACCGGTAATAGACACTGAGAGAAAGCAGCAGCAGACGAAAAGTTTATGCACGAATGCCATTCTTTTTGTGCTGGTTTTGTCTTGTGTCTCAGGCTGATCCTGTTCCTGTTTTATTTTTCTATTTGCTCTTCTTTCTTCATTGCCTTTCCTTATTCGGTCGGTGCTGGAATATGTATAAAGAGCTTTGGCAGAGAGCAGACACTGCACTAACGCATGCTTGCTTACCCTCCCACTCACTCTCCATTGCCGAGTCCCAGACACACGCACATGTATAGAAGACACACACACACCACAGTTGCTCTGTGAATCACCCACACTGTCCATGGTCTGCGTGTCCAACAAGCTAAATGCTTGCTTTTTCAAATCTTTTTCAACCTTCCCATGCTGTCTTTCTTCCTCTCTCCCTTTTTCTTTCTGTCAGTCTAGTTGCAGCTGTCATGTTTGCTTCCAAGACAAACCTCCAGTGGAAACAAAAAGGGTTTGTCTGTCTCTTGCCCTCATGCTTGCTCCATTTCTTTTCTCTATTTTCTTCAGCCCAAACTGACCAGACACACCGCCATGATGCTCCAGTGGATTAAATTATATATTAATAAACATACATCCCCTACCAACATGGACAACCAGGAGAGAAAAAAATTGGAAACAGTTATGAAGAAATTGTGATTAATCATATTTTGGAAACATAAAAAATTTAATAAAATACGAACTAAAATTCTACTAAGGGAGACTATCAGTTGCATGGTGTAGGGCAAAACCAGCCTTAATATGTATATAGTATAAATGCGATCCTTTTAACTCACTTTGTTTAAAGTAAAATTCAGTGCCTGACCCTGTGTCCACCCCCTCCCCCCTTTCCCTTAGTCAGTCACTGACTGCTCATTTGGCTTCTAGTTAAAAAGTCACAGTCCTGACTCAGACAGGAAGAGGGAGGGCTCAAGCCCAAAATCCCCTTAAACAGACTGACTGGAATAGTGTGTTACAGCTTTTGTCTCCGATAGAACTACACCACCAACAAAAAAAATTAACAGGCATTAATCTACCGTAAACACAAGGGGGCAGATAATGCAGTGCAGTTTGTTTACTTTAGGACCGCACCTGTTGATCCTGTTCTCTCCATCTCCTGCTTGCTCTTGCTCCCCCCCCCCCCCCCCCCCCAAAAAAAAAACAAAACACTGAGCACGGACTTTATTTACTCAACGACTGAAACAAGCTTAAAATTAAAGTATTTTCTACATGCTTTTATCTCGCAAATGCTCCCCACCCCCTCCCCCCTTTTGCTCTTTGTGGTATCCAAGCACCCTAGGCGATGACACGCCCCCCTTTTTTCTCGATCTCAGCAGAAGTTTCAGAATTAACCCGCAGGCTTTACCTGAGCCCCTCAATGTGTGCATTGTTCTCCTCTTTACCAGACACAAAAGCAAACCAGGGAAGCCAAATAAAAGCACAAGCTACTCTTCTCATTAAACTACAAAATAGGATTTCTGGTAGACTTTCTTACCGCTGTGTAATTGTCGGGAATTGTAAATTACACCGCAAATGTTTTATACGGAGCTGCATCCTTTCTTGTAACGGGATGATTGACATTTAATACGGTGTTCATGAAGTAGTTCAAAGAGAATGAGAAATGGCACAACAGACATAACTCCTGTTAACCACCCTGAAAATCACAGTCATTACAACAATTATTAAGCTGCCTATATTCATTGCAGACATCAAGAAGGCTCTGATGTTTGTGCGAAGTGCTTTATTTATTTCAGTTGGTGAGCTAATAGAGTGTGGCTGAGAGGGAAAAGCGGGCTATGCTATGGAATGCCACAGTAATTCACAACAGCTGAAACAATACCAGGCAATGGGAGAGGCAACACACACAAACACTCTCTCACACACACACACACAACTAGCTGGATATCGCTTCGGTAGAGTCAAATTAGCAAAATTAAATCATCAGCTTGTTCTAATCGTGTTATGCTAATCTAATCAAACCCTGAGAACAAAGAAAAAAAAAGGGAAACAAAATTAAACAGGCACAACAAAATCATATTAAATTCTAATGGATCTCATTGCTAGGTGTTTCATGCTAGGAAAAGAACAGCATTCTTCCCGGGAAAGAATGAAGACTGCATCAGCGTGCCATTAAACATCATTAGGAGGCACTCAACCCAGAAATTTTGCTTCTTAACCATACAGCTGGAAGAAGCTGGAAGTTATAATCGACATGTCCTCATAACCATCAGGTAGACAGCAAAGAAAAGGGATTTCACTAGACATTTCAGAAGTGGAACAGCTCTATACACAAGTACTATTTACCTGGTGGTCTCATGAGACCGTGTAATTTCAGCAGCCTTTTAAGATAATCATCTCTCGTAGAATAAAACCTAGGCTGAATTCTATACCAGAATTCAGATTATATGTCAGATTATATGAGGAAGATCCTCTAACGAAAGACCTTCCCCATTTATCGGTAAAAACAATTCTGCTTACATCAATCAGAAGAAAATGAAAATGGGCTCAAATAAACAGAAACGAGCTCTGTGCCTTTAATAAGGGCCCCCCCCCCCCGTCTGTTAGCATGTTTTTCTTATGTTGTGCCATTGTAACTAGCATATCTGTAGCTGTTCAAAGAGTTTTGCATTATCCTATACCGTCCACCTTTTAGAGGAGTGTCATAGCAGAGGACAGACTAAATGATGACACAGCGAGAACTTTCAGTCAGATTTCAGTGGCTGCAACGGCACTAAATTAGCCACTGGTGAGCACATCGCATTATGCTAATGATTCCAAGAACACCGATCTCAGCTCATGACCAAATCGTTCTTTTAATTCTTCTTTAATGACGTACGTTTTTTTGTCTGTGACAGCAAAATCATAGTGTACAACCTGCTTTAGACCACAGTACGAATTAAAGGGCATTTATCTAAAAGCATCCACACCATAATACTCCTTTACAAGCCCAACACAGCCGTAGCATTTTTGCAAATCATGTACACAACTGAGTGCATGAGAATCTGAGTTAAAGGAAAGCCCTGGGGGTTTGGGGTAGGGGACACAAAGGCCTTGACACATCCCCTGACCTTGATATGCTAGAGGAACACAGAAAAAGCAAAGCGACTGACAAAAATAGGATTACTGTGTGTAAAAGGAGTAAGAGTAAGTTATAGCAAGCAAGAGTGAAGACAGCATGCTGTGCTCGGCTTGATTTAGAAGCTATTCACCGGTTCTAACCAGCCCTGTACAGGAATGCCCAGTTGGAAAGCGCCTTTTCTCCAAGCTCAGCTGCTCCACTGTGGTGGGATGCAGACACACACACACACACACACAGGGCATGGGAATTTTAAGGAGACCACCACACCCTGTATGTGTGTGTGAGATTATGTTTGTGAGGGGTCGAGGATGGGGAGACAGCTGAAATTCCGAACGCTCCAAAACAGCCCGGAATTAGAAATATAGTCCAGCACGGACGTGAAGCCACACTCCCAGTACATACGCACACCTAGTGCATGCACATTAGACTATGGTTTGAACAGGGCCACACTGACCTGGCATCTAAAGCACTCAGTGTGGTATATACATGTTTAATCAGGAAAAAAAAAAAAAAAAAAAAAAAAATGACCTCCAGAGTAGAAAATGCTGGTGAGATGATTCACGGTGTTAGGACCCAACCCATTATTCAAGCACTCCCAGAATGCCTTGGGGTGCTCTATATTAAAAATGACACCTTCTCAGCATGTGTGCTGACCTACCAGCCAAGGCTCATCACAGGCCTTCATCAAGTGTACAAACAGGTCACCTCAAATACAGAAACAGACACACAGTCACACCCGCCTGGCTTATTTGGGTTTATCCTGCCTCCCCCTCTCTCTAATCTCAGCGATGACATCACTACTTTGGATTGGGTGTCTCTGAAATGGAGTCTGGTTTGCATGAGAGGAGGGGGAGGATGGGAGTCTTTTTTTTTCCATGGCAGACAGGCTTTCTGGCCCACCGAATTACCTTTGTGCGTGTCGTAAGTGAAATGGGGGTGGGGGCGTATAAGAGTGGGTGAGTATAAGAAAGGGGCCCAGACAGGATGGAAAAATATAAAATAGACAGCCAAGGAGGATGAAATAAGACTTCAAAGAAGTTTCTCCTCATTCTTCTAGTGTACAAGACCCCATTCTAAAAGTTTTCTAAATATACCCCCATGCACACAGACCATCTCTCTTAACTTACAGTAGCAACTTGGTCTCCTTAATTAGCACTATTTACAGAGGCGTGTACAGATTTTTAGACACGAGGTGCCAATGAGCACACTAACAGGAGGCACCAGCTAAGTACGTATTACATATAATTATGCTTTTGCAGAATATCGGAGTGGTTCCTTGGTACAGGATGAATGGCCACAGAATGACATCATTGTTTTGGCTTTATAGTTACTCTATACTTCCTAATACTCAAAGGATTTTGTGAAAACATAACACATCAAGGATGATTTACATCAAGTAGCTGGACCAGGCAAGTAGCAGGCAAACTTAAAAGTTTTAACCTTTGGCAAATGTGGTGCTTCTAAACTCAACTTTTGAGATCATATCATTAGGGGTGTGGCTACTAGTGTAGTTGAGTTTAGAAGTTATGATATGACCTCGACAGAGTGATGAAGTTGTCCCAAGTTATCGGTTTACTTCACACTATAGTATGTACTGCCAGTATTTCTACATGACATGACCGATAACTTCTTGATATTAATTTCTTTAATAAAAGTTTGAACCTTTAGTAAAACTAAATATCATGATGCACACCATGTATAATGGCAAACTCAGCTCATCACATACATGCTTTTTGCAATGTACCCTTCTCCTTTTCTCTTATTGTATTGCCTGTTTGCCTTCAGCAACTCGGCCCTCCGGCCTGCTGGGAAAAGGGAGAAGGTGGGGGTAGAGGAGCACGAGTGTGTACAGTAGCTGACACTGTTATTAACAGGAACAGTAAATCTGAAAGGAGTCTTAGACGGCAGGAATTTCAAACAAAGGAACACCAGAAAGACGAGACAAAGACCAAAGCAGACGCGCAAGTAAGAAATCAAAGTGCAAGAAAAGCAGAAGCAGTAAAAGTGCAGTGAAAGACTAACATTCCACAGCTGAAGTACAGCTTGGATGAAGCGTTAAGCTCTCTGCACAACCGCTCTGCGCAAGTTCTAATTAGTAACAGGTGAATTTTCAGATATGCATGACAAGCTGCCAGTGGAGCTAACGCAAAGCCAACTGGGCGAGTCGGAACTAGTCTGACGCAGAGACAGTGGGAAGACGCATGGTTCCAGTGATTAGTTTAGCTTTCGGATTTAGTTCCGTGTGCGTCAACACAGTGACTGATCTGAAGAGCTCTCGTCGGCGGCATCTCCAGAAAAATACTTCATAACAAATGACTTTAAGAACGCCATGCCATATTGTCCAGCTAGACCACATTTACATGCCATATTACTCCACAGTTCCCTCAGTGGAAATAACACAGCAAGGTGAGGTGCTTTAAAAGAAGTCGCTGATTCACTCTCCTCCTGCACTAAGAATGCAAACCTTCACTGCCTCTCTTACTCCCACCACATTTGATGCTCTGGAGGAGCATGAGTAAGATCTGGAGAGGGAATGATACAAAATCAAAGGCACTATAAATACAAGTGCAAGCCAGGGAGAAAGTGAAGGGGTCATAATCAATCAGCCGAGGGGGTAACAAGACGAACGCAAGCTGAATTCTCAGTAAAGCAGCAGGAGCGACTGGGTCATGCTGATTCCCTCCTCCTGCAGAGAAGCACGCTGAGACGTGGGCCCAGATGGGGGCTGAGAGTTGGAGGTGATTTAATAAAGAGGAAAGCTGTGATTCATTCCACAAATGCTCGACGGCCCTCACAGATTTGCCTGGCTCAGCTCACCAAATTCTTCTAGTGACTAGGTGATCGAATCTGAAAGTCGTCTGCTTTGGAAATTGTATTTTTAAATGCCCGTTTTCAACCAACAGTTCAATCAGTCTGAAAAACTTTGCTCTGATTTGCAATGACTCTTTTCTCTAAGGGGAAAAGTGAGTCAACGGTTTTTCCTTTAATTTGCCACCCATCTGTATGTTCTAAATGAAAGATAAAACTGGAAAAATTCCCTCATCTGCCATCACATTAGAAAGAGCTCATTATGAAACTGGTGATAACAATGGGTAGGGTCATGAAAACATCTGCTGGTTCCCTGGAGCAGCAGGTATTTTGAGCCTAGTCTTGAAAACACCAGACATAGCAATTATTGAACTGTTCTATATAACTGAACTGTACACTCTACAGTGAAAATTATATTCGACTAAACTATCTGGATAAAATGATCCCCATTTACTACAACAGCAGAGAGAGAAAAAAAAACATTATGCAAAGAGAAATTATTTCGAAACAGACTTCAGCCCATGAGTCACTGGCAATGTCTTCTCCTAGTGCTCAAAAGAATAATAAATAAATAAATAATAAACATGTTCGAAGCCACAGTCACTGTCATGGCAAGAACAAAGTAGTTTCAGCATGACAAAGCCCCTACCTTAAATTCCTGGAGCTGTTGTCTGATGATGTCCACTTCAGTTGCCACTACGCCTTGTGCATTCAGCCCTTCCTCCGCCCGGCCAAGTAACCCCTGTAGCTCCATGAGGCGGGTGTAGAACTCATTCACTCGCTCCTCAGCTTCTTCTATGAGTGCTAAGCGACCATGACCCCGCTCGGCCAGCTTGGCTGCCTGGCGACTCAGAGCCTCCGTCTCCCTCCTGAGAGCGAGGAGATCATGGGAGTTACCCTCTCGCCTCAGCATGGCTGTGCAGGCACTGCCGTGGCCTTCAAGCTCAGTCCGCAGGGAGGCCAAACGCCCCAGGAATCCTCTTACTGCATCTGCCTGCGAAGCCAGGGAGTCCACGTCTCGCCCCACAGGGCTCAGGCTGTCCAGCTCGTCATCCAAATCCGCCAGGCGTGAGAAGACATCCCGGACATGTGACTGGACTTCTCCTATGCCCTGCAGGCGTGACTCTAGGGAAGAGCAGCATTGCTCGATCTGTGTGACAGATAGCAAGGAGGAAGTTTTTATTCGTAATTAAGCTCCTTTAATATAATTCAGTACCTCTATAAACCTATATTACATAATTAAATCAAAGTAAGACTAAACCATAGTCACGTTTACTGACCATATTAGTCATAACGCACTCCTTACCTTCTCAGTCACTTCTCCAAACTCCCTCTCTGTTTCTTGAGCCTGTTGCACCAGCTTCTGTCCTCCATCTCCACTGCCTCCTGTCGTCTGAGGCGCATCCTGGGCCAGCCCCTTGGCCAGATCCCGCAGATATACCACTTGTGGCTGTAGGGAGCCGAGAGCCTCTTGCTGGCTACGCAGGCGCTCCAGACTCTTGTTACTGCATGCCTGAGGGCCCAATGCCTCCTGAACCTCTAGCTGATGCCTGGCTGCCTCCAGTCTTCTCTCCACCGCCAGTCTACCATCTTCAAACTCTTTCAGTCTGCTGTTCAGCTCCTCCAGCTGAGCCATGCGTCCATGTAATCTCTCAGAGAGGCCATCCAGCCTTCGGTTCAGCTGAGCTTTCTCATCCCTCACCTCCTCTTCTCCCGTCCGGCTCTGCTCCAGGAGCTGGTCAGCGGCAGAATTTAGAGCCTCCAATAAAAGGCGACGGCGATCTAAGTCCAGGTCAAACTGCCTTGCTTTCTGCAGGGCTTCTTCAAGGGCAGCGGGCTCCAGAGTAGGTTGGATCTCGGACTCTTTCTGCTCAAACTCCTTCAGCCAGGGATCCAGTTCATCACGATGCTGCCTGTACTGTACAGCACGGCCCAGTGTCTCTTTGATATGTGCTTGCTTTTCTGTGCAGTGTTGGTTTGCTTCCTCCCAGTCCTGGCGCAGTTTGGTGAGTCGGGTCTGCAGACCTGAGCGCTCCTGTCCTGCAGGAAGGGATGCCAGGATAGATGCTCCCTCAGCCTGGATGAGGTCGTATGACCCTCGCTGTTGTGCCACACCACGCTGGAGCTCTTCCTGTTGGGCAAGGAGGGTTTGCAGAACTTCAGGCTGGCAGGGGAGAGGGTCAGACATGCTGGGTGTACTTGCAGCAGCCCGTCCATCTAACCAGGCACGGAGCTCCTCAAACATCTGCTGGAACTGCTGTGTGCTTGAGAGAGCAGCCTGCAGCTGGGACAGGCCATCAGCTGAAGACAAGCAGAGACAAAGAAAACATAATACAACTGTGTATCATACAAGGATCCCATATTAATATCCAAATATACTACTGATATAACTATATTACCAATTAACTATAAGTTGGAAATGACAAATCATGATTCTCTCAAAAGATTCAAAACATTATTCAGAAATGATTTTGTTTCAATTAAAAATAAAACTGTGAAACTGTGGTGTCCCCATCCCTACTAGAAAACGACTAGTCAGTTTCTAAGGACCCAAACCTCTATCCTGCCTCACCTGTTCTTTCCTCAAGGCTGTTGAGTGGGCCACTGACGTTCTCTAGTCTCTTATGCAGCTCTTCTCGGAGGTAGGGCTCCAGCACAATGGCGCTGAGCTCTGCACACAGCTGCTCTGCCTGGGCTAGCTGGTCTCTCCTCTGCTCGAGCTCTGAACGGATCTCTCCTGTCTCCTTCAGCCTCTGGCGCAAGGCCTCAGGCTGGGCACTAAGTGGAGCCTGGGCATCCAGCTTCTCAGCCAACTGGGACAAACTTTGAGAGAGCTCCTTCAGCAGAGCCTGGAAGTCCTCGCTGGTACCGTGAGCACGCTCAATCTGGTCGGAACGTCCGGACAGGCGAGAAGTCAGGTCCTCCCACTGCTGGGTGATGGAGGCCAGCTCCTGCTTCACCTCAGCTACATCCTGGCTGTCTCCAGAGCCCTGCACTTCAACAGGTGAGAGGATACCCTCTGCTGCCTGGGTGAGCTGGTCGAACTGGGCACGGCGTGTCTCAAATTCGCGCAGCATAAACTGGGAGGGAAAAAAAGCGGGTCAAAGTGGATTTGGAAACGAAGTTAGGGATATTTAAAAAAAATTTTTTTTTTAATAAATTACTGTTGTAAAGGTTTCACACAACCAAATAATTTAAATACACAGTGTCATATGTTATATAATGGCTTCTATAGATAATGCTGCTACTTTCTAGTCTTATTAATTTCCTGACAGGAAAGAAAAAAATAGCAAGAAAACAGGAAATTGCAGGACTGAGTAGCAGGAAAAATGTACAGATGAGTGCAAAGGTTTGCATAACTAAAAAAAAGAACCTTTCAATTCAACACAACAAGACAGTGTTGGGCATTACAGATGTGAGATGTTTTACAGAAGTAGCAAAAATGTTCATTAAAATGATATCAGATAAAATGTTTCCACCAGCTTTTCTGTTTCTAGCCTCTTTGTTTTTAATAATCTCGGCTGTAATATTTCATTTGCAAAATCTTTATTGGCCATTTGCATGGAAATTTGTCTTTGGCTCCCCCACAGGTGGAATTAACTTACACATGGAGCTTATACATAACATATATACATAAATTCAAATAAAAAAAATTCTGCAATTGTTCAAAAAACCGATTGACAAAGGGATAAATGATTTCAAAATATTTTTGTTTGCTCTGGGTACCCTATAGCGCCTTCCCGATGGCAATTTTTCAAATTCGTTAAAAAGTGTATGTGAAGGATCATTTGAGATCATTGATGCTTTCTTGTTATGCATGTGTTGTAAAAATCTCATGTATCGATCTTTGTGGTCTTCCTGTAATTTTGCTAGCCATATTCACCACTTCTAAGTTTATTTTTATTTCTTGCTTCTATATTTCCGTATAAACACATATGGGCCCCGTTCACACCGAGACGTTTATCCGCAGCACGTTTTTTGTGGCGTTAAACTCTGGCAATGTGCTGAATGAAATTTTTTTTTTAAATTTATTTATTTATATGATGTAAAATAAATACATTTTACATTTACATTTATTCACTTTTATCCAAAGCGACTTACAAATGAGAGATACAAGCAAAGTGATCTCAAGCAGAGAACAATACAAGTAATGCTACTATACAAGATCTATTAATTGAGTACCAGAAGAAGCAACGTGCGCAGAGTAGAGGTGCAAGTGCAAAATTTTTTTGCTATATGGCAATGGCCTATTATCATTATTGCACAATACAATATCAATTATAAATTCATTATAATGGCATATTATTATAAATACAATGGCATATTATCATTTGCACGGAAGAGACAAAAAAATAAACAATGCGATTTAGTGTAGAAAACAACGTTGAAAGAATGAAATGGATCCTTCAGAATATACTCTTGCATTTCAGTGTGGTTAAAAAAAATAGCCACAACATAAATTCTCTTATATAGTATTTAATGTGTAATGTTAAATTAAAACATAAATAAAAAATTTAACCCCTCCCCTCGACTACTAAAAAAAAAAAATTGACGCTTTGACGCCATGCGTTTTACGTCTGGGTGTGAACACGCTCATGGACAGCCACGTGTGAACAGGGCTTAATGTTATACCTTAGGACATTCTCAACAAGATTTCTCTATACCATTTCAAAAAACTAGTTAATTTCCTCAGAATGTACAATCTCTGCACTGACTTCTTACAGATACAATCTGTATTTAGAGTCAAGTTCAAATTGTTATCAAAGAAACAATCCAGGGTATTTGAACTGTCCGTCCTCCTCAACAGCTTGGTTTTTGATTATAAGAGGCTGGCATGTCTGTCTGTAAGATGAGCGCTTTTGTTTACTTTCATTAATAAATAAAGCACCGTACTGACACCACTGCAGTAAAATATCAATGCAACTCATAAGAGCTCTCCAATTCATCATTAGTGCGATCATGGTCACATAGTATCAAATCTACTATAAAACTGGTTCAATTCAAGCCAATATGATACTATCAAGCCAATATGATACCATCAAGCCAATTCAAGCCAATATGATACTATCAGGAGGGAAACTTTGCTGTATATTCACAGAAGCTATTCCATTCTCTGTTTTCATCGCCAGCACTGAAACGGTCTTTCCGGTTTAGTTTTATACTCCTGCTTGGACGTCTTTATAATTGCCCTCAATTCATGCCTTTTATCTTTAAAAAGCACCAGATCACATTTAATAAATGCTATCTTTTTCCTCACAAAGATATTCCTTTGTCACCCATTTATTATTTGGACAGATCTTAATGATTTTTGTACTTAATACATTACTCTCACAAACAATTAATATATGACGTGATAGTCTCTGAGAGTTCATTTGCATCTGTACTGTTATTAAAAAAAAAAAAGGATATCCCAATCCGTATCATCAAAGCAGTGTCACAGTCTGTCATTACAAGCATCCGACCACTGTTTGATCTCCTTAACTACTTTTCTACTGCTTAATTCTTTGGCAGGAGGTGTATGACATTGTGGTCTGAGTCAGCCAGTGGTGGTCTACACACCGCTTTGAAGGTATTAGGCACGTTTCCAAAACATTGGTCAAGTGTCCGGGTCCATAGAGCGTGAGAGAGTCTTGTTAAAACTCTTACTTAACCCACAAGCTGCCTCCTTCCTCAAACTTCGGGCCTGGTAAATATGTCAGGACAATTGTAATCTGACCAAATTCTATTGGCAGATAAAAAGGTCCAAAAGAGTAGTTCGTAATTAGGGGTACATTCCTGTTCGCGGATGTGCATCTGACTCACCCGGTTGTTATCAATGAAAATTCACAGTCCCCCTCCGATTGATTTGCGTGTAGTATTTTTATCCCGATCTGCTCCGATTGTAGTTCAATCCAGGAAGGACTGCTTCAGTCCCTTCCTTGAGCCAGATCTCAGTGAAGATTAAATGACTTCTTTTTAAACTCGTTATCAAATTTAAAATTTTCACATAATTCATCAAACTTGTTGTTGAGGGATTGAACTTTGGAAAGTGTTATATTAATGCTTTCCAGTTCCCTTGCTCGAACGCTGCCTCTATGTCCTTTTGGAGTTTTCGCGGTTTTCTTTGAGTTTTGTAAAATGTCAGGACAACTAAATTCCATAAATCCAGTTTCACCCTAATTCTTCCTGATATGCCAGGCGGGCAGATTTCTTCAAGTCAGTTCTGATGTCTGAGAAACATTTTGCCTCCCTTTGAATTATCTTGAGCTTGCCTTATGTTTTGAATTGTTGTCTTGTTGCAGTGTACACCCACAAATTAACTCTAGCTAAAGTTTAAACGCCTGCACTCATGTGTGCACCCTTGTATATACCTGCACTTGTTGCTTCTGAGTGTTGAGCATGTTAGGGTCGATGCTCAGGGGACCGAGCACACTCATCATCAGCTCCTTCTCTCGCAGCCAGGGACCGAGCTGATTGGCTGCTGATGCAAAGTTGCCCAGTCTGTCAGCACACGTCTCCAGTTCTGTCTGTCTCTGTGCTGCGGTCTGATTGGCTTTCTCCCATCGAAATTCTATGAAAAGAAGAAATGGTAAATGTGGTGGTGTAAAATAAACATAACAGCTAATCACGATGCCTCTTGAAATCATAACAGAATCTGGGTACACGGGTAGCCATAGTAACGCAAAGATTCTGGGAAACAGTGTAACCGTGAATAATCTTTTTTAGTAGGAAATACATGGAATTAAGTTAAAAGGGACACAAAACAATCCATTCTAATTTAGTCTGTTGATGTACTGGCATCACAGAAGCAGAAACGCATATACAGACAATCCTGGCAACAATACCATACTTGCCCTCATACTTTTTGAGTCACACATAGGAAGAGCGAGTCCGACACATGCATGTGGTTTCAATAAAGCACGAATTTTGCTTTGAGAATAATTTGAATGCTTTGAGTCACACAAGAAACATAAAATATCATGGAGGACTAAAAGCTGTTCCTGGAGCTCACACTCCACACTCCATTCTCCTGCCTCCTCCAGTCCAACCTACGCACCATACCAAGCTTTTGTTCGATTTGCCAGAGGAGCTCTCAACCTTTTAGAAAAACTAAATCCCTTCAGCTTTAATGCTGAACAAATATGCACATAAAACACCAAATGTATTTGAGGAATTTAATGTAAATGTTTAAAAAAAAAAAAAAAAAAAAATCATAACATGTGACCCTTTACAACATAGCTGTTGTAAGAATAAGTGCGCTCACAATATTTTGTATTTTTCCCTTAATGCACCACTCTGGGTAGTTATCTACTGACCAATGTCCTTTAGTTGTTGTTTCCAGATGTCTGCTTCAGGGGAGTCAGGATTTTCTTGTATCAGATGCTTTAGGCTGCTCTTTAGGTCCTCGACTTTCCCAGAATATTCTGCAAGTTCAGACAGCAAGGCCTGCAAGGAGGTATCAATCATTATACAGGTTATGCAACATTTGATGTCACACCAGGCTGCTAAAACTGCTGTGTCCTGACCAATTATATAAAAATCATCGGTTAGGTTTTCAGTCTGTGCTCACCTTGTTCTCCCGGGCCTGGGCACGCACTACCTCAGGCCTCGAGGGCGATGCAGTCTGCCCCTGTGCCAGGCTCTGTTCCCGAGGACCCAGCCACTGGTGCAGAGCCTCAGAGTCTTGCCTGGCCTTCTGGCACAGCTCCAGAGAAGCCTGCTGTTTGCTCTGCCTCTCCTGAAGATCCCCACCCAGCTGTTCATAACTGCTGTTCACATCTGCCCCCACCACCTGTATCTCTGTTAGATCTGCCAGGAAAGGCGTATAAGATAAAGGATAACTTTATTAAAATGGAGTGCAGTCTGTTGAATGTGCTGGTTTGTCATGTTTCTTCTTGTTAATGGTGAAAACCCCATTTGTTCTACAGTTATCTTTTAGAATATAAGAAACAAGCCGAATGGACACAGACGGAAGCAGACACATGGCATTTCAAATTTATGAAAACACATTGAGTGGTGGTTGCAGTGCTTGCTTGTTTTCCAGTTGCCAATGAGAGTCTGAAAATTGTTTTCACCCACAAGTATCGTCCAATAATCTGATCTCGAGGATCGACGTTAACGTTGACATGTGGTTCATTCCTAAGTTTTGGTGCCAAATAATAGTTTCACGACAGAGCCCAGAATAACTCCTGGGTATGATGGGTAATAAACTGGGACAGAATGACATAACGGGTGTCTGATGGCATTTAATAGGATGTGGATGGAGACGACGTGACCAACAGTGCACTCAGTATAGAGGGCTCACCTCTGCAGGTGTGAATGCCATTGAGACTGCTGGAGCCACCGGCACCATTGAGCGTGGGGATACCTGGGAGAGAGACACAAACTCAGACACTGGTGCTACACACACATGCATGAACACCACAAAGACGTAAGCACTTGCACACATAAGGCACACACCAGTGAACATGTATAAGCTCACAAAGGTTAAACATAGAGCAGCATGCCAAAGCAGACATACACAAGACTCACAATTTATAGAGAAGCTTTTTTTTTTTTTTTTTAAATGAGAATTAGTAATCCATAATACTAACTAATCACATATTAAACAGGGATTTTCTTTTTAGAATATTTCTCTCCAAGTCATCCATTAAAAAATAGTTTTTTGTAAATAAAACGTTAGTTTTCTAATGAAAGGAATGAATATGTCGGCACAATTATATTTTTGCCTACAACACTGATTTCAAACATTTCATCATACACCTTCAGATCAAAAGATTTTTAAGATCACGACAAACATTTCAGTCAAGTGTCTCCAAACTTTTGACGGGTGGTGAATGTGATCATTTTCATAAACTGTTGATAAGATGCTTTACCCATTTTTGTAAATGTATCTAAAAATGACATCTATTAGTTAAACATCATGGAAATTAAGGTGTATATAAGGTGTTACATTAAGGTGCATATAAGGTGTAAATCTGATTGCCGCTTGTACCAGTCTTGCTTTGTGGAGCAGTGATGCTGATGATCAGACTCTCTAGCTCTGAGCTGCTCTTGTTTAGCTCCTGAACTTGATTGCCCTTGGACTCCCACTCACTCAGCAGGTCCTGAGAGCAAATCATGGAATAGTTTACAACCTTATCAAATCTGTGCATTAGAGAAAACTGCACCAAGTTGTGTTCTGCACATGCCACCCACCTTGAGCTGCTGTACTCTCCTCTGCAGGCCCTCTGTGTTGAGGTTGGGTTCTTTAGCAGGCAGCTGCTCTTGTGCCATCTGCAGCCACCTGAGGAGGGAGCCGGAAAGCGAGCGGAACTGCACCAGCTGCTGGTCACAGCTCTGGATGGCAGTCAGTCTGTAGATACATTGAATAATAAAATCAGACAATTTAAATAAATTGGAAATGGGAAAGTATTTGCTTAGGTTAGCGGTGGAGTCTCCGTTCATTCCAAATGTCTTACAATTTTATTTTTTGCGAAATGTTGTTTTTTTGCATGTCCGCTAAATGCGTCATCCAAACCACAGTATTAAAACCTCTCAATGAACTCACGCAGCTTATGCTCATGCTTCAGCGGTCCACGATTCCAGAGTGGCCAGTATCACCCCCGTTACATTTAGGAATAGTGAAAAGTGTCACCTATATTACATTATACAGGAATAGTGATAAGGCCCTGGCTCATCCGCTGCCAATAAGACACAGAGGGCACGATCGCAATCCCACGGCTTGTATATCAATTGTTATCAAACTTGGTTATATGAGAAATCGACTCTGGCATTTCAAACACTAAGACCTTCAGAAAATCATCTCGAATGGGTAATAATGCCAGTTTGGCAGAGTATAACACTATATATAAAGGAATCATACAGGTTTTATTTTCACCATGACTGGCATGCTGGAATCTGGCTATGCAGTGCCAATACTAGTCTTCCCATGAGCAAAATTTGGTATGTCTGGAATATATATGTTATACTCTAGGAGCATTCTGATAGCATGGTTTGGATCCAGTTGTCCCCTAGGAGGCAAAAGTCATAGCAAAGCAGTACAAAGTCTGATTTATCCTACTGATTTGTCCCACATCCTAAAATTAATATGTATCCTTTATCCTGTTCTCAGAGGAATTGTCTCTTTGAGGATGACCTCACCACAAGATATAAGGTTTCACTCAATGATTAATGAGCATGAAAATGATATAAATGATAATGTTATGACCTTTACAGTCAACAGATTACAACCCAGTTAAAAAAATATTTATGGAAGATTTTGGAGAGGAGTGTTGAGAAGACATTGCTCTACACCACGACCATCAAATGTACATTCTTCAGTACAGAGGCTAATGTACTGAGTGAAGCTGTTCGGGTGGCTAAGACTTGTTTATCCCTTTAGTTTCTCACCCGTCTGTACATCATCCACCACACCACACCCTTGTTAAAGAATCTAGCATACAAGCTTGCAGTTTTATTGAAATAACGCACGGAGCGTTTGCCATCACCTTATCTGCCAAACCATGTTGAAACCACCTCCAAAGTGCCAAAACACTATACATCCATGTGAATTTAAACACTGCCTCTGAAATCAACTGATAAATCAACTTTTTGTCAGTTAATGGAGTTATATTAGGACAGCTAGAAGTGTATTTTTAGGTTTCTCATTATACGTGGTTAAGCTTATTTACTGAGACGATGGAAATCTGAAAGAATCTGATCTACAGAGTCCACATGTGATGGACCCATCACCACCACAGCCAATAATACATGAGGTGAAATGAAATTTACTGAGGCTCTGATTTGCATAGTTTGCACAAAATAAACTGGCACTGTTTCATTAGGGATTAATAGACTTCACCAGAATTGG
Source organism: Noturus placidus (assembly GCA_022414735.1). Lineage (NCBI taxonomy): Eukaryota > Metazoa > Chordata > Actinopteri > Siluriformes > Ictaluridae > Noturus > Noturus placidus. Next base: position 126,706 of record JAFFST010052402.1, read on the forward strand.
ACATTATGTAATTCATTTAATAATTCACAAGATAAGGCTGTCCTAACATTATAATTCCTTTAGTGCCGTCTTATAGCACTTTTAAGATGGCTTTCCAGAGGACAGGTGGGTTTTTGTTGTTGGATTTTTTGCAAAGAACTCACCTCTCATTAACGCTGGCTTCTAGTCGAGCAAACTTTTCAGACACCTCATTGGTTGAGTCCACGAGGCTGTGTGCACTGGTAAATAGACTTGACTTGCTCAGGTCTGCACCAAGCTCCACAAATGACTTCAACTCGCTTGTTTCTTGGACAAGATCTGATTTTACCTCCTAAAACCAAAAGCATGATAAGTTAATTAGAGACGTTACCTTATATAATGTAACATTAGTGCCCATAAAGAGTCTAAATAGAGCACCATGGCTGCTGTTTGTGGATGATTTCCGTTACCTCTATGGTTTGTCTATAATCCGCGACGCTGTGGTCTGGTAGGCCCCCGAGGCTCAGAACTCTCTCACGACTCTGTGTGAAGTCACGAAGGTCTGAGCTCAGGCGCTCGAAGCCCTCCAGCTTGGGCAGGATTGCCCGCAGTTCAGCTTCTTTATCAGCCTGCATGGTCTGCGCTGCGGTGTAGTGCTGACTCAAGTCCTGCAGTGCCCCCTGCAGACCAGAGACGGTTGATGCATCTGCTGATTTCAGCAGCTTGGACACAGAGTCACGAGTGGCCTCCATACTGCCCTGCCGTGACAATAATTCCTGCCGCAGTTTCTGGTTTAAAAAAAATAAGAATAAATTAAAAAGACAAAAGGATCAATTTAAAAAAAAAAAATAAATAAAAAAATAAAATAAAAAAAAATTTACGCAACTTTTAGGGCTCTTCAAATTCACACATCATTAGCAGTAGATGCTTAATATTCAGTATTCAAACCTTAAAATCTTGCTATTGAGATGTAAACCACTGGTATGAAGTGAGTAGGAAGGTTTATAATAGCTCACAGATGTATTGATGGCTACAGCTTTTATTTTGTCTCAAGTGTTACATATGGCAAAGCTAGACAAATGTGATACCTGATTTTGGGTGAGGGCCTCCTGCACTGCTTGGGCAGTAGGGTGGACTGGTCCAGGGTCTAATGCTAGACCATCCAACCAGGACAACAGTGCTTTGAGACCCTCCTGAGCGCTGACAGACTGAGCGACTGCAGTCTGGAGTTGCTTGGCTCTCTGAGACACACACTCTGACAGAGATCCAAACCGCTTCTCAAGTGTATCTGAAATGGATTATGTAACAACATGAACGATATTTTAAAAACACAGTTAATCAGCATCTAATAAATCAATAAAATCAACATGTAGTTACCAGTAGTGGTGGTGATGTCTGCTGTTTTGAGCTTGGGGGATTCCTGGGTGCTACTGAGCATTTTCCCAGCTTTCCTCACCTTCTCCAATTGCACCGAGCGCTCAGCGAGCTCGTCCTGCAGAAGATTCAAATAAAGCAATAATAAAAAAATTAATAATTTCTGTCACCCACTGCTTCAAGCTGAAACCTCTTTAATGTCCATCTTACCTGTACAGTATTCAGTGTATTTTGTAGTGTCTGTGTATCCGTTTGCTCTCCACAGGGTTTCAATATGCTCTGGTTCTGCTCCTGAGCACTGAGCCAGGAATCCAAAGCTGCAGCCTCATCTTGGTACTGCTGGTACCGATCCAGTAGACAGGACAGATGGGTACCAAGATCGACAGACTGCAACAAGCAGAAGAAGATCCAGTACATTAGCCACGCAAAAATTATTTCTGAAATGAATAATACATTACCCGATGTGACTTCTCCATAGAAAATGTCTACAGAGGCACAGAAACACCTAAAATCTTATGTTTTTATATTTAATTCCCCTAAAAGGATATAAAATAAACATTTCATAGCATTTTGGATGACTCTGATAAGTCGAATTTCTGTCCTGAGAAGTTCAGACCATTATGCAGACAGGAACTTTTCCCCCTACCTTGTTTTGTAGAGAACTGTAGCGTTGCACTGCATCTTGTAGCTTATCACTGACAAGCTGCCTTGTGTCTCGTAGAGCCGGGTCAATAGCACCGACCCTTTCCTCAGTCCCTTGTATCGAATCTAGCACCTTCTGTCCAGAAATGGACACAAAGCGCAAATCTGCCTTGTGGCAGATCACATCATCTGCCAGCTAGAAAGCATAGACAAGCAACAAGTCATCATTTTTTGCATGAAACTCCTACAGAACAGTAACGATGAAATATTGAACAGTTACACAACGGACACCTTTTTGTGCTCCTCAAGCCTGTGTTTCAGCCCCTGTGCATCAGCTTCTCCTTCCTTTAAGGAACACAGCACCCTCTCATTCTGCTCCAGCCATGCTCCTAGGCTGCCATGTTCTTCCATGAATTTAGAGAGGTCATCCTGAAGTGCTTCAGACCGTCTTAGTCTCTCCTGGCAGCTCTGTAGACGTTCTTGGTGCTGGCTCTGGAGGTGGTCTAGTTTGGCGCGTAGGCGCTGCTTCTCCTCCAGAGGCACAGTGGAGTCTGGCTGCTCCAGGAGAGAGCGTGTGGACTGGGCCACATGTAGGAGGTGAGCCTGCTGGTCTTGTAACTGCTGTAATTCGTCCTGTAGCAGACAACAGGAATGTGCATGAACTGATGCTGGAAATTCAGAATGAGCACACGTTTCAATACGGAGAGTTCGGATCTGACCTTCAGCATGTCATTGTGTGAGTTCAGTGACCCCATTGGCACGTTGGCATCTAGAACAGTCTCACCAAGCGACTTCCTCCTAGAGGTGTCCAGTGATGATAACTCCTTAAGCAGCACGTCTATTTTTCCCTGAGTCTCCTGCAGCTGCTCCTCGGCTTTAGCCTTGCATAGATAAGAGCAAAGGAAAAGAAAATACAGCTTCAGGATGCACTGAAAAAAGGAAACGCAATGCTGATTTATTTAGTAGAGATATTTACCCTTTGTGTGTTTTGCTGGAGTTTTGTGTTGATGGTCGAGTCCAGCTGAGCCAGTGAGGACTGAGCAGTGCCTGTGAGGGTTTCGTATTGCTCTTTCATATGCGACAGTGCCGCTTGAAGGTTAGCCCTTTCTTCTGGACGCAGATCCTCACCACGCTCAGCCAGGAACTCTTCCACAGACCGAATAGTCTCCATCATGCCATCACCTTTGGTCTGAAGATCTTTCTGCACCTCCTGAAATTTTTGACCCAAAGTATTGGATGTGCATTAAGATACGTGGGTAATCCATATTCCTATATATAAAATAGTCATGCAGCTCACTTAGTAAATCACCTTGAGCTCACTGTGTTTTTGCTGAAGTTCATTCACGTCATGTGACTCAGCTCCCGTTCTCTGACTGGCCAGCAGGCTCGCTGCACCAGCCAACCACATACTGAGGCCTTCAAGCTTCTGTGAGAACTTTGCTTTCTCCTGCTGCACTACCTAAAACCCAGCAGGAAAATAAATTCCTCTGTATAATACTTAAAATTAGTTAATGCGATGTTAGGGCTCACGCAGTTTTAAAATGTTTTCAACACCACTCATGACAAAACTGACTAATCACACTTCACATATCACTCAAAAATAAGCATTGTTTGAGCAAAATGTATCCAGACTGAACACACAGGCAGACAACACAAATCTTACACAGGGTCAGTCAAGCAAGAAAAATGATTTTGGATTAACACAATGACATTTCAGTCAGTTATTTTCCTTTAAAACATAAGGAAAGTGGAGGAAAAAAAGCCTGCTATTGTAAAATGGCTGATTTGAAATCTTTAGCCTTTTCGAGTTGGCATAAGCGCTTGTCCTCTGTGGCAATCTGTAACAGCAAGGCAGAGAGGTTAAAACATATGTTATTTCCACACACATGCACAAAGCAAAATAGTATCTAGCGGCAAAGTGAGTGGTAGAATAAGCCGTAGAAGCACGATGGAGGATAGCAACATTATTATTGGAAAACTGATAAACTAGCTTCTACATTTCTGTTGTAGAGTGACAACTGTCCTAATAAAGAAATAAGCATCAGATTGGTTTTTATAGATAATCATCATCATCATGTTGGTGTTATAAATTAAAATCAAAAGGAATATTATGTTACTGTTATTGCAGCTGTAAAGGCATAAGCATTCACTCAGGTATTTGCAAACCTCTCTCTCCCTAGCAGTCTGTCTCTCTTTCTCTCGCTCTATTTCCTCCTGTTCCCTCTCTCGTTCCTTCTGCTCTCGCTCCTCTTCTCGGACTCGTTGGACCGAGAGGGCCTCGGCCTTTGCGTGGGTGCGGCCCGAGGCCTCGTGAAAGGCACTCTGGAGCTGCTGCAGCTGTCCCAGCAGACGCCTGCTTTGCTCAGGTGCTAGATCCTGTGCGCGCTCTGAGATAAACACCTGGATGTCAAACGCCACAGCATTTAGATCATTGGAGCGGGTTGTGAGACACTCCTGTAGATCCTGAAACGGAAGAGCATACGTGATGTATAAGAAATAAAACACAAAAAGGAAAGCGGTTATAAAGTCATTTCTTCACCAGCCTATTTTTAATCTCTCTTGAAGTTACTGTAATAGAGAAGATATAGAGAAACCACAATGCCTTCTGACTTGAAGACATTCCTGTGTCGGAAAAAGTCAATTTACAGATTTATCCTTAACTGTTACAAACTCTGACACTGGAGACGCTTTCCAAAAATGCTCAATAAAAGGTCTTCATTAAATATCAACAATTGCACATTTTCAAGATCCTTATGTGTAGCATCTGCCATACAAAGATTTTACCTTGACTTGTTGCAGTTTTTGAGTGAGCCACACTAATGTTCTTCCGTCATTCTCTTGAATCTTTCCATCCTCAGATGAAGCTGTTTCTTGCTCCATCTGAGCTTCTGTGTTTTTAAGCCAGCCAAGAAGACCGTCCACTCTCCCAGTCAGAGACTCCAACTCGCTACGCACTGCCTCCTAGGAAGTAGTTGTTATTTTCACATTTTAACAGTCACTGGTGACACCTTGGTCTGCTTTAAAACAAAAGCTAATATTTCTGTCTTACTTTCTGTGCGTCACGATGCGATCGCATCCCTTGCAGAGCACTCTCGGCAAGTTTTCTTGCAGCGTTAAATGTACGTGACAAACTCCGCTGGTCCTTCTCCAGGGCTGTGACTAACTGCGGTGGAACATCCTCACTGTGTGACTCCAGGAGCTGCTTGGCTGCTTCAACCTCGCTGTTTACTTGGGGCTCCAAATCAGTGAGCTCTAGCGCAAGAGCCTTGTTTTAGAGTAAAAGGAAAACCAAGAAGTTTAATTAACACAAATCAATTTTTATATATTCTCTTTTAGGATCCATCTTGCATGAAAAGGGTTCTATGGGTTTTCCCCAATGGGCAGATCTTACAAAAAACAACCCCGCTACGAAAAACTTGCCAGCCCAAAGAGGAAAAAGGGTTTTAGGGTCAACCAAGAGCTTTGAGGGGAACAGCTACCATTTACCCGCTGTTCTAGTGTCTACAGCTTAACCAAAACAGATGAGCAGCAGCTCTATTCCCCAACCTGGTGGTTACCATAAACCCCCATTTATATGCAGACAATTTCTGTTGCAATGGGCTTGACTGGTGCAGGAGAACAAACAGCATTTTTCCAGGGGTGTCCGTTAATATCAGAGAATCCCCATTCGTACATGATATAGCTGCCTGACTCTGCAATAATAATCCGAGTCTGCATTAACCACCTGAAGAAGCCTTAAGGAACCGCTTTTTCTAAGCATGTAGAAACAATATTTAAGCAGTTCTCACCTCTGTCTGTTTAATGATGTCATCAAGTGTGGCAAGACTCCTCCCCATAAATTGTTGCTGCTGTTGCTTAAGACGGACTTCAGTGTGCCGCACCATGGAGAGCAGTGCTACAAGTTGTTGATCATGTTCTAGGCATTCTTGACGAGCCAAAGAGGACTAAGAACATACAAAAATGAACGAATTAGCAACAGAATTACCATTCCAAGATGACTGCAAAAGATAACAAAAGAAGAGTTCAGGACTGAAATTGCTAAATAATTGCAGAATAACAAACACGGAATCATACCTTGCTTATCTGGGTTGCTGTCCTCTGTTTTTTGACTAGGTCTCCAGTCTGTTTTTCATCTACACCCTCTTGACATTCTTCAAAATCCTCCTCTTCCCAGCACTCTGTAGTATCAGACTCTTCTAAATTAGACTGTCTTGACTCCGAAGACTCTTCAATGGACGATTCGTCTTTGAATTCATCGTCAGTGCAAGAGTATTCCTTAGTCAGGACTTGCAGTGGCTCCTTGCTAATTGTCTTCTCCAGTTCTGTGTTGGAGGTATATGTACACGCATTTACTTCACTCTGTGGTACAGCAGCCGAACTTTTAGCTAATGTTATAGCAGACACAGATTTTTGGTGGTCTTCATGTTCCCCAGTAAGAGTAGTATAGGGTTCCTTGGGGACTGCAGAGACTCCTAGCTTTACATTTTTCAGATGTTCAGTTTCTTTTGTTCTCGTTTTGCAAACTTGCCCATCTAAACCAATAGAAGGCTTTGACATTTGCTTACTGGGGTCCATTGCAACATCTGAGCTGTCGGTATAGCTCAAGTCCTGCTTCTTGTAAAAGTCATCATTACTTGGGTCTGTCGGACGGAAATGAGTTTGTGTAGTGTCGGTCCCAGTTAAAACATCTGGCAGCTGATTTTTATTTTTGTCTATCTGCTTTGTCTGATGTATTACACCAGTCTCATGGTCCTTTGCATGGAGTGAAGAACGATTCTCCCCTAGCTTGGCTTTATCCTGAGAGGTCAAATGTCGTTCTTTAGCTGACCCTTGACGCAATACTTCTAACTCTTCAGCAGCCTGTTTCTCAGAGACACCCTTCTCAAAGACCTTCCTAAGAATTCTTTCCTTCGCTTTCATCAGAAGGGCTTCTTTCTCCAGCTGTGCCTGGTTAGGTTTTTGAGGTCGTTCCAGTCCATCTTTTCTTACCTCACTGAACGTCTCACTTTGAGATGGGACATAAACTGGTGGGCTTTGAACTGGCTGATCAACTTTGCACTCTTCGGATTCCTTTTCAGTATTTACCATCTTGGTCTTCTTGTTTTTTCTTTTCTTCTTCCTTTTTTTGTCTGACTGATCTGAAGCATGATCCTTAGAGTATTCTATTTCATGGCTAACCTTTTCATTTATGGCCGTGGAATGTATTTGAATCTGCAATTCATCTTTTGTGTTTCTGTGCACATCCACCAAACTATCAGGGTCATGTTTTGATATTTTAGCTCCCAGGCTTGTATTTTCCATATGTTGTCTCACTTCTACACTCTTCACAACCTCTATTCCGTGATGTAGACCCTCTGGTATAGACTCAATACTATCAGTTGTACCTAGTACTTCTGACATCTCTGCTTTGACCAGTCTCTCGATTTTCTCTACATCTTCATCAATGGATTTTTGATCAATGTCAACAAATTCTTTTGCAAATCTGTTCTCCATGTTCTCGGTTTTATCTGGTGTTTTTAAAACTTCCGAATCTCTAAACTTTGCATCTTTCTGATTAGTGACTATAACATCAGTTTCAAACTTCTCGGCGCCCTCTGTAGGTGAAGTTACGCTCATACATGGAGATTTTAGAGCTTCCATATCCTTTTTAACCTCCCTCCGTTCTTCCACATAATTTTGATCACCAGCGTCTCTCATCTTCTCATATACAGATTTCTCATCAGTGACTACAATGTCCTTTCCAAACTTGGTTTCCATGCCTTCTATAGGTGAGGTCACACCCATATATATAGGCTTTAGAACTTCCACATCTACTTTGATCTCTTTCTGTTCTTTCACATCCACATCATATTTTTGATGAATGCCAATAATTTCTGTTCCAGATTTGTCCTCGATATCCTCCTGAAGACAACCTTCTGTCAGATCTGCAGTTTTTACAACCTCCAAATCTACTTTAAGCTTGCTATTCATGGTCACATCCTCAGAATTCTGGTCAGTGACTACAACTTTCTTTCCAAATTTGTTTCTTTCCAAAGTCACGCTCATACATGGAGGTTTTAGAACCTCCAAATCCAGCTTGATGTCTTTCCGTTCCTTCAAACCTTCAACACATTTTTGATCAAGGGCAACAAATTCTTTTCTAAACTTTTCCTCCATGTCCTCTATAAGAGAAGCCTCGGTCAGATCCGAAACATTTATAGCCTCCGAATCGATCTCTACCACTTCGGTCCCTTTCTTAATGTTTATAACGTCAGATCTTTCATTAACGACTACATCTTCAGACATGGCGTCCATTCTCTCTATAGGTGAAGTTATGTGCAAACGTGGAGGTTTAAAAACATCCAAATCTACTAGAGCCTCTCCTTTCATGTCCAGATCTGTAGATTTCTGATCAGTCACTACAGCTTCCCTTCCATACTTAGTCTCCGTGACCTCTTTGACATCTTCCACCATTTTCAAATTATCTTCAGAACAATTTTGATCAATGCCGATATCAGCTTTTACGGTCTTATTCTCAGTGCCACAGACAGGTGAAACTGCATTCCCATCAGGAGTCTTTGAACAAAGCTCAGATTTTTGAACAATCCTTACTTCCATCATGTGGCTGCCTTTAGCATCCTCTGTAGGTGTAACCACACTAACTTCTCCAATATCTAGATCTACTTTGACATCTTTTGGCTCAATATCTAAAACTTCACTTCCAAACCCTTTTGCAATGATTTCTTCAGGTGATGATGCACGCACCACTGGAGTTCTTCTAATTTTGAAATCCATTCCAGCCTGTTTTTCTGTTTTCATATTGGGTTCACCAGATTTTTCATCCGGGTAGGCTTTACCATTTTTGTCCTCAGTATCCTGTAACTGTGATGTCACACTTGTATCTAGTAGTTGTAGTTCTGACCTTTTATCACCGTCTGTACACATTTCGGTTTGCATTTTATGTTTTCCTTTTCCTCGCTTTTTTCCAGGCATCTTCTGCCTCTCAGTAAGTGTAGATATAGGCATGTCATTTCTATTGTCAGAGTTCTCTTCTCTTTCACAGCTTGTCTTTGTATCAGACAGTGACTGCAGATCTGCTGCCTTGGTAATCTCATTTGTTTTTTTGACAGATTGGGCTTGCCCATCGTGCACATTGTCTGTGGTTTCTGGGAAAAGTCTAAAGTTACTCTTCTCATAGTTTTCCAGGTTTACGCCCATTTTAACTGTTGGCTGTATTTGGATATCTGGCATTGTGGTTTGGAGTATAACGTCGTACCTTATTCCAACTTCAGATTCAACCGCAGATACTTGTGGAATCTGAACAAGTTTGTGTCTTAACTCTTGCTGGGGTTCAATATATTCATCTTGTTTAGGACTGCATTCGTCAATAGCCTCCTGTAGCCTTCTTTCTGCTTTTAAAGCATACTGACTTAGAACCTCTAATGATACATCAGCATCTTTCCCAACTCCACTTGATGAAACATTCATGTGAATTTGTTCTACCAATTCAGATGGTGGATAATGTTGAAAGGCCTGTAGCTGTTCATCTGTATCATCCTCTAATTTATCTTTTTGGTGATCTGTAGGCTTGGAGTGTTTCGTTTCAGGGTCGGCAGAAAGCACTGTGCTTACTTCTATGTTTTCGCAACTCCTCACGGCAGGACTGCCTTGATATGAAACACTCTGTGACGAAAGAGGATCCACGAGTCCAAAGTTATCGCAAAGTTCTGCAGCCATTTCTTTAGAGATTAGCCCATCCTGAACAGCATCCTTAAGACTCGACACCCTCTGACCACTGACAGGGCTAACCAACCCACCTTTTAAAAACTGATTATTAGCAATAACCATGGCAACATCTTTTTGAACAAGGCCTTTATCAACAGCATCTAGAAGAGGTAATTTTTCCCCACTTGAAATATTGATGATACCTCCAGAATCTGCCTGACTCTGCAATAATCTGAGCGCTGGAATGGGATCAACCTGACCAGTCTTCATTGCTTCTGGCACAGTCAACAGGTCACCATTTTCTTTGTGTGGAATACCACTGAAAGGTCTTACTTCAAGGAATCTCCAACCTGTCTCAATGTCAATCTTTCCCTGTTTAATTAGCTCCAAGTACGGTACAACACAAGCATTTTGAGGATCCAAAACACCACTTTTTACAATCTGAGATTCCATAGCTTTATTCGCAGTGCCTTGATCGATCACATCACAGGAAACAGCTTCAGTCAATGTAAGGTTGCTCTTTGAAGCACTATCATAAATGAAGCCTACAGCTGCCTGAAGAAAGGCACCATTTGGATCTGAACTAAACTGGTTTTGTCTCGACTTCTCAAACTGCTCGAGTTTTGGAGCAAGCAAATTGTCAATGAGGCCTTGATGTACCGCATCAGTAACACTGAGGCGAACGCCAGACCCATGGTGCACAATTCCACCTTCAGCTACCTGTTGCAGTAGAATCTGTTCAGTTTCCTCATAACCAATAAGACCTTTTTGAAGCGCTTGTTGAAGAGGTACAGACTGTTTTGTTTTAGGGTCGAATATTCCATTCATCTGTAGTTGCAGTTTCAATTTTGTTTGTATTGCATGTGGATCAGAACTCTTTCCATGACATGACTTCTCCAATAAAAGTAGCTCATCTTTCTGGTCTTCCTCTATTAGCCCAAGTTTGGCTGCAAGGTTAACTGAAACCCTTTTGCCTTTTTCATGGTCAATAATTCCCCCAGAGACAATCTGAGCCTCAAGAAGGCGAGATACTGTATCTGTATCTAAAAGCCCTTCTTTAGCAGCCTCCCTTAACGAGCATATTCGACCATGTTCCACATCAAACACACCAGCCACAGTCTTTTCAGATTGGATAACCTTGGCCATTAAGTCTTTATCCAGGAGACCTTCTTGTATAACATTATCAAGGCTTAGTGGTTGACAAGCATGCACATCCAAAAAACCACCAAAAAGCTTTGCTTTAGACATTACTTGTACAGCAGTATTAACTGGAAGCAGATCCTGGTATACAGCCTGATCGAGGAGTAACTTATGGGTCCCAGTAGTCAAAAGACCTTCCTGCAGCAACTCCTTTGCCATGCGATCAAGCTCAGCATCTTCAGAAATGTCCACAGATATGGTCCCTTTTATTTTTGATGAGTCTGCATTTTCCATTTTTCTGTTGGCATCTGTTTGAGTTGAGATTTGTTTATTTACATCTGATACTTCTGTGTTCCTCACTTGTAAGCCTTCTCCAGCATTTGTATGAAGTTGATAAGGCTGACTTTCTTCTACAGTATCTTTATTTTTAACAGTAGAGTTCTCTCTCTTTAAATCCATCAATTTCTTCACAGCTGGCACACATTCCACTTGATTTTCATAAAGTATATTCTTATCTGAGGCCGAGGTAAGCTCAAGCAAAGAGGCTGGTTCAATCAACTCCATGAATTGTTCTCCCCTACCTGTTTCTTCCACGTTTGGACTTGGTGATTGAAATGTGGAACCAGAAGACATTTTCACGTCTTTTACAAATAGGAGTGATGTCTCAGGTTCTGTCTCTGATACTTTGGAGTTTGTATCTAACAGCTTTACTGACGTTCCATCAGTGCTTGTTTCTTTTAAAGAAACGCCTGTGACTCTTGGTTCAGCATTCCTAAGTGCAGTCTTATGAATATCATCAGTTAAATCTGTTCCATCTGCTTCGAATAGAATGCGTTTTTCTTGTTCGTCGTCTCTAGAGATATTGAAAGTTGTGCTCTCCTTCACATCAAGAATTTGAATGTTTTCTTGTTTCTTCTCACTTAATGACCTCGTAAAATCAGGTTCTCCTGCTGCCTCTCTGTCAGAGGGCTCTTCCAGCTGTGGTTTATGTCCTTTTTGATCTTTTGTTGTTCCAGTTACATTAATGAGCTCCATCAGTTCAGGCTCCAGCAGGACCAGACGCTCTCCAGAGTGGGCATTTATGTAGCTGTGTGTCATAAGGTAAGAGAGGAGGTAGTGGAGATCTTGCTCCTGGGGCCTGGACGTCTCCAAAAAGGAAGTACCAGATTGAAGGTGTGGGAGTGAGGCAGGGTATGAAGATGATAAAGAGGATGAAAGGGAATGACCCCGATGCTGCAGGGGCCCCGTCTGAATCATGGCAGGCAGAATGTCTGGAATCTGTGTCTGCTGAAGAACCTCTGCTGCTTCTGGTCCCAAAACTTTCGCAGCATGGCCAAGAGGAATCAACTGACCACTTTCTGGAGAGTAAATTGCACCAACAGAATGACGCTTTTTTAGGACTTTCCGAGCTAGGTCACCTGAAATGACACCTTGCTGTAGAGCTTCAGTGATGGGAAGCAGATCCCCTGACTCTGGCCATAACATGCCCATAAAAGCCCAGAGAGATTCCAGCACCCTTAAAGCCATGCAAGAAGAGAGAAGGTTTCTTTGGATAGATTCATCTAATTCCAGGCGCTCTCCACTGACTGGGTCTATGATTCCCCCTGATTGTAACTGGTGATTCAGTAAGGCACAGGCCAGGTCCTGGTCCATAAGGCCATGCCTCACAGCTTCATCTATTGTCAGTCGGTGACCAGTGCGGGGATCGGTGATGCCACCTGCAAAAAGCTGAGCCTCCAGAAGTCGAATAGTGACTTGCCGGTCAATCAGTCCCTCTCGGACTGCCCGGAAAATGCCTACTTTAATACCAGATCGTAAACAGATTGTTCCCCTTGACTGCTGATTGACTGGCAGTAGACGCAGACCAGTCTCCTGATTCAAAAGACACCGCTGATAAAACTCCGATAGACTGAGTTTTTCTGCTGTATTAGGATCAATAAGCTCTTGCCTATCAAGACGGGAGAGTAACTTCTCATAAACAGCAGCAGAGATGAGACCATTGTCTTTAGCATTTTCAAGAGTAAGAATTTCATCTTTGGATTCATCCCAAAAGCCTCCTGCGCTCACCTGCAGCTCCAGGATACGAAGGCCAATTTGTTCTTTTATGTAGCCCACCTCCATAGCGGCAACAGCTGGTATTGTGTGACTCTTTGTGAGTTGTGACTGTTGGACAAGATGGAGGGTAGCTTCTAGTTCTGATAGTGACTGGTAGATCCGGCTATCAATAAGACCGGAGGTGAAACTCTTTTCTAACGAAAGACCCTGAGGGGAATCAGGATGCAACAGACCACCCCTAACAAGCTGTGCCTCCAGTAGCACATAGCATGTATCCTGGTCTATTAGGCCTCGCTGTGCCGACTGGAAAACTGGGAAGATTTCCACAGTACCAAGATCAATTACTCCAGCGATGGTCTCATGGCCCTGGAAAAGGAGATACACCGTTTAAGTCCCCTTCCATTAATAAACCTACGTTTTATCAGCTTTATTATTTAAACTGAAACTAGACCAGTAAAGAGTTTTAGAAAAGCCCACAACCCAAGCATGCAAAACTAACGTAAGCTGACATTCAGTAATAATTAACTAATTCATGATCCCATGAATAGAAAGTTTGCCTGCATGGACTGTCATTGAAATCAAAAAGGCAAATAAAACATCATGATTTGGTTTACAGCAACAAAGCATAAGCTCCCTAAAGAAAAAAAACAAAACAAATACTGTAGCATTTTACAAGAGTTTTCTTTAAAGTACAGCAAAAAGAAAGAAGAGAGAAGAGCAGCTCAGAAACTAAGCCAACGGTAAGAGAGAAAGCAAGCACTACTTACCGTATGGAGGGGGTCCATAAACGCACATACACAGATAGGCCGACGGCTCGGCAGTTTGAGGTGCAACAAGGTGAGAAGCTGGATGTTAGCATTCTGCATGCCGCACTCCATCTGCCTGAGACACTGCCAGCGCTAACTATCTGCTACCTGACAATCCTATCAGTTTATAATCTTAGATTACTGTCCCATCAATTTATCTCCAAGATAAGTTACATTTAACATTTCTGGCATTTGACATAGTGACTTCCAGAAGTGATGATAATCTGGCTCATAAATGAGCTGTACAGATTACTCGCTCAGTATTTGATTTGGGACTTAACTCTAAGTAAACTGTAAACATGGTTGCTATGTGAAATTTCTGAAAATAAAATAGGATGAATACACTACATACTGACGTCTCGTCTTAAAACATATTCTATTCTGACTCAGATGTTTTCCTGCAGCTGTTAGTGATTTTAAAGCAGAATGCTGATTAAGTCACACAATATTACTGTTTTTAAAAAGGACATCGACACAGACAATATCACACATAAAAACACACACGCACATAAATGCTCTGTGATCTGGACACATCATGCTCAAACAGGCGGACGTATGCATAGCTGGCCTCTACGTTAATCCCTATGAAATGTCTGCTTTTGAGGAAACCATTGTAAGAGTGGTGTTGAAAACCTCATTTCCATGCACACGCAATCATTTCACTCATTTGCACGCACACACACACAAAGATCAGGTCCTACACATGTATAATTATGTTGTAATAAACAGTATGACTGCACAACTTGCATTCTAATCATTTCTACAGATGAATGCTGAAAATGTATGTGTGTTCATATGAATTTCACAGTGAAAAACTGAAAATGTCCACATCTATAGTGCAAAAATCATCATGAATAATTATGTGTGCAATGAAAACTAAATAAGCACTATGGGAATGACCTTGGAAGATGTTCATGTAAAACTACTACACTATTCATTGCTACTTCTCGAAGACTCATGGCCAGTAAGTAGCAATAAGCAGATGTGTTTGATGAAGATGGCAAATGATGGCGATGATGGTGATATGATTACAGGCATGTTGTGAATTGTATGTTAGGATTTCACTCCATGCTATTAAAAAAATGTTATGTTGAAGCAAACCTGTGAGACTTATGGAGGAGGTGATGGATATGAAAAACATGTGACAGGCTACACACAACATGCAGCACTCGCACAGTCACACACACACATACACACAGCGCTCTTTATCATTTCCTTAGAAAATGCAAAAAAAAAAAATAATAAATAATAATAATAAAATTATACTTAAAAAAAAAACCTATCATAAGACAACCATTTAAAGCAAGACATCAGAAGCAAGCTTTTTGCTTTTTAGAGCTCGCTCCGGCAGAGTGGAAAGCTTGCCTTAATCTTTTACGTCTACCTTTCGTTTCTCCTCTTTGGCCAGCTGTTCTTCGAGCTGTTGCAGCTGAGCAGAAGAGCGGTCACACATCTGGCTGTAGGTAGATTTCAGTTCATCCAGCTGTGATGTAACTTGGGCTCGCTCTTCATGGGACAATCTAAGGATAGTGGGCCAAGTCAGTATGAAATGTGGGTCTGTATAAATGTATTTTAGAGACTCAAATGGCCAGTGTGGCTGCAGGTTTTCATTCCACATTTTTAATTATTTGCTCTTGGTCTTCAAACTGTTATTAGATTTGTCTCTTAATGGTTGGGATGAAAACCTGAAGCCACATTGGCTCTGTACAGATAAGACTGGATAATCTATCCTGCAGATTTGTACCTACAAACTGCTACTTTAATTATTAAGCATATATTGTGCTCATTCCAGGACTCTTACTCACAATATGCTTATACTGAACATCGTTTCAACTCGGTTCACTCAATACTGCCTGCCTTTACTCTTCTACACCTGTATGATTTATAATCCCACTATCTGGCGTCACCCAGAAGAGCATGTGTTCCTTTAGAGTCTGATTCAAGGTTTTTTTTTCCCTCATCACAATCACCTCTGGCTTGCTCCTTAGGGATGTCAATCTACGTAGAGTTTTCTGTACAGCTGCTTTGAGATAATATGTATTGTTAAAAGTGCTCATGCCCGGGCTCGAGCTGCATTTAATGAGGTTCGGCGTCAGCTTCGTGATGTTGAGGGCGCTCGGTATGGAATACTTCACCCAGCTCGGCTTCGCATTACACATAACGGTGTCCAGAAGGACTTTATTTCAGCGGAGGAAGCAGGAGAATATGTGAAACTCTTGATATCAGGATGAAGTGTATCACCTGCACAGCGGCGTGTTCTTTTTATTTTTTAATTTTTATTTTTTTTTAAGTTAAAGATAAGGACATTATATCTGTTATTGTGCGCAGACTGTTGATCAGATTTAAAGTCAGTAGGGGATTTCTCTCTTACTGAAAGCTTTAGTTTTGGTAAGGGTTGGTTAGTTCAGCGTTCTTTCCGAGTGGTTGTCTCAGTGTGGACAGCTTTATTTGTAGAGGGATACACTGCTGTCTCCTTTGGGTTTTGGAGACTTTGGGTGTTTTTTTTTTTTTTTTTTTTTTTAAAGGGTTTTTTGGGGGGGAGGGGAAATCACTCCGGCTCT